>JAOTQM010000697.1:10000-97500 GCA_026939265.1 Oreonectes daqikongensis
TGAACAATAGTGTTAAATGCCCACGACAGGACATTCCAGAACATTCCTGTGTCTCCTGACGGCTCACAACACTGAAACTCAAGACAGTTATGATCCCAAGATCAGCTTTAGAAGCGTTCTGTCATCAATGACTCCAGTGGTATCTCAGAAGTGATTAAACAACACTAAACATTGAATGAATGTGTGTTTTATTCTGCTTACACAAGGCCGAGCACGTCTGAAAGTTCTCGTCAAACCAGTTTTTATAGTGTTTAAAGCAACATGTCATAAATAACAGAGAAACTCACTTCCTCTCTCTCTCTCTCTCTCTCTCTCTCTCTCTCTCTCAGGGATGGACTGATATATCTGTTGAAAGAGAACAGTAGTTTGGTTAAGGAGAGGTTGAGTGAATGTTTAAGTGTTGAATGATTTTTCTCTTTCTCAAGATATGATTCAGCAATAATTAGGTTAATCATAACAAGGATTAAGTGTCTGGGGCAGTTTCACAAAGAAGAAAGAAAGAACTTTTTGTCCCGAGCGTCCACTAAATGTCTTCAATACAAATGTGTTTTTCCAGTGTTCCCACATTCAGAGACAAAATGCAAAACCACTGAAACCATCATGTGTGCACTCATAAAAACTGTCATTAAAATGAATTTGTATTCAGAAAGCACATGAAGAATAAATCACATGTGTGTCATTACAGCAGCTTTTATTTCAGCCGATCTCAGTTATGTCTCCTAGACATCAGTCAGTGAGATGCAAGAGAAATCGGAGTTGTGGTCCAGTGGTTAGAGAGTTGGACTCATGACCAGAAGGTTGCTGGTTTGATTCTCAGGGCTGGTGGGTAACGACTGAGGTGCCCTTGAGCAAGACACCTAACCCCCACTTGCTTACTATACAAAATGTACAAATGTATAGTACAATATAATGTAAGTCGCTTTGGATAAAAGCGTCTGCCAAATGCATAAATGTAAATGTAAATGTGTAAATGTAAATGTAATGTAAATCATTAAGCAAAAACATTGCCTCTGGGTAACTTTATTAGAACGAGCACATCTTACAGTTTATATATGACACAATAAAACCCAGAACATTATTCAGCATTGTTTCTTAGTTTCAGTGTATCTGAATCACGATTTAACTTTCAGTAAATGACATAAACAGCGAAAGTTTGTCTGAGAACATTATACATTAGGAATTTAATGCCATGAATGCTTTCTACACACAAGCACGCGCGCATATAAATTAGGGATATTTGATTGGTTAACGTCCTGAGGCGGCCGGTACGTAATCTAATTAATATTCATATTTCATTCTCTGACGAGACCGTCTTGCGTAATTAATATTCATGAGTTCAGCTTTCCTCACAGTCTGATAGGAGGATTGTCTGACAGTGACGGGTTAGTGGCTGAAGGGGGAGGGGCACGAGTTTCGAGGACGCGCACAGGGAAGTTCAGACGCGCAGAAAGTCGGCGGACAGCAGCGATGAAGCCCGGAGAGTAAAATTAAAACCCGGATATTGATAATAAAACAAGAATAAAGTTCGGAGAGTCATAATAAAGGTCGTGTGTGCTGCAGTATGGTGAGTACTTCAGTATTATATCGAGTGTCGTGTTTTAAAACGCGTTTCCTCTGAGCGCGAATATATGATGAGATTTTAATCGACTGTCTTTTCTTTCATCCGTTTATAAGATATATAAGTTCACTTTAAAGGAAGATTTCTATTCATTAGATCACTGAACATTATGAGAGTTTAAATGTGTCAACAACACAAACTTTATTAGTTTATTATTGAATCAGTACGTGTACTTGAGCTCAGTCTGATCCACAATAGATTTAGATATTAAATCAATTTGTCTATGAAAATCCTCACTGTATAAAGTATGTTAGTGTGGTCTTATACTGGTGTGTGTGTGTGTCTCATCTCTTTTTAAACAGCCAATAATGTTCTGTTTACATCACAGTCATGATATGAACAGGTGATGATGGTCTTTTGTTAAGGGCAGTTATACATGTACTAAACTACAGTAACAGTATGAGCAGGTGTATTGTGAAGTGTGTCTGTGTGTAATGTCACAGGTGAAACCGCCGTGTATGGACTCAAGGGAAGTAGGGTTAGTGTTGAGGATCTTTACTTCTCCGTCGGACCTAGTGGGAAGTAGGCCATGGATCTGTCTGAACACACACACACACACACACACACACACACACAAACACACTGATGTCAGACACACAAATCATTTGCAGCGGGTGACTTTGACTCTTAAACACACACACACACACACACACACACACACACACACACACACACACACACACACACAAACGTGTTTTTAATGTTAATGAATATGTAAGTGTGGTGTTTATCTGCAATGTGTTCAGTTAAATGTTTGTAATCCTCATTATACTACACATGTCCTCCAGTGAAAACCTTGTGTTGTGTCATTACTGTGAGCTTCTGATGTGTGATATTCATCATATGATTTAAACAGATGAAAGAGGCACAAACTCACATTTCTGGTTTGTTGGGTCTGAAATGATGCCGCACTAGACGAGTGTTGTGTTAGTGGATCACGTGCTGATGTACACCTGTGGTTCTTCTGTACAACACCTGTGAGAACACAAGGGAAAATCATGAACGACACAGTTAAACACACGTGAGCACATTATATTATATATGTTGTGACTAAAGTCCAAATTCTGCACTTCAAATGTCCACATTCAGTGTTTCTGTAAAAACAAACCAAGATAAAAGCAGAACAGACCAGAGTCATATTCATGTGGTGCTGTTGTCGAACATTTACATTCATGCATTTGGCAAACGCTTTTATTCAAAGCTTAC
Organism: Oreonectes daqikongensis; assembly: GCA_026939265.1. Lineage (NCBI taxonomy): Eukaryota > Metazoa > Chordata > Actinopteri > Cypriniformes > Nemacheilidae > Oreonectes > Oreonectes daqikongensis. Next base: position 12,825 of record JAOTQM010000697.1, read on the forward strand.
ATTGCATACATTTGTTTCTAGAATCACTGGTGTGAATGAACTCTTGTTTGCTTAAATCGCTCGATTATAATCAAATCACTTTGACTGAAGGATTTCAGATAGATGACCGTAATGAAGAATGACATCAGCAGTGTTGTTTAGTGTAGAGCTGCTGTGTTTAGCTCATATCACACCTGAACTGAGGAGAGGTCATCCTCTCTGGATGAAGTGTGTTTGTAATGTCACCCATGACCTTCTTTTCATTTATTCAAGAGTTACACAAACAGTGTGTGTTTGTTTTTACAGTCGCAGTGTGGACGCTGCTGAAATAAACTGTTGTGTTTGTTTGTCAGAAGTGAAGTGTGCGGTGCTGACAGTGTTGTTTATTATTTCAGATTGAGCTCAGTGTGAGTGAAACAGATCCATATATCCACTCTTCCTGTAGTCACACACAACACACATAGACACTGTTTACATGCTCAGATTGGTGTTTGATGACATCATTTCCTGTGTAGCTGCTTGTTGATGTATTTTTGTCGGTCCACAGGGAGAGTCTCTTGTTCAAGTTTTCTCAGGGAAGTGCGTGTGTGGGATTTGAGTTGTTTCATGTTTTTGTAACATAGCTTGTTTTCTTTTTTCTAGTAACTGTAGTAAAGTATTGCCGCACCACACAATAACAACGTTATTATCAGCACATATTGTGTGTTGTTATCTACAGAAGCTGTGTGTTCTTGACTGAATCAGTTGTGGCTTCATCATTCGATTATACAGAATGTTGTTTTTAGAGCAGACAAAAGTCTTTTATTTGGATCTCTGAGCAGATCATAAATCTATCATAAGCTTCACTTGTGGTTTTGTGCTCACCCGAAGTCAGTCTGTTGTGTTGTTGTCTGTGTGGTCAGAAGCTTGGTACCGCCAGACACTGGGATCAACAGATACTGACCGGAATTCTGTCCTTGTGTCCCAACACACACACACACACACACACACACACAGAGAGATGAAGAGAGACAAACACACATTAAGAGACGTGACATCAGTAACATACAGCACATGTGTAACACATCCACACTCATTGACTCATTTATGTCTTGTGAACTGAATCCTTTAGTGTATTTTAATGGTCTCATGTTAAACTCTGGTGTCATGAGTCTGCACTGCTGCATGAAAGTTATTGACTCTATCATCTGATGACATGAACCCATGAAGCATACTCTACAGTAGTTTAAATCATTTAACCTCATATACTCAAGACTTTACAGTGTTGATCTTTGAAGTGGAATTTAATAAAATGTGTTTTTAATGAACTTGTGAAGGGAAGGAGCTGCATGAACACAAGTGTGAACACAAACAACATTTACTGCATCTGTATTTGTCCTGATGGTATGTGAACTCATTCATAATGGTACAGAAGGACAACAGGAGGAGTTGCGATTTTGTATGATGTTGTGAAATCACGCTCAATTGTGTTTAAAAACATGTGAGAATGTAAATGTCATGAAAATGTAGATGGCCCTGCCCCAAACTAACGGCATTGGCTAATGAGAGAGAGTGTGTGCGAGTATTCGTGCGAGCGAGCGTGCGTGCGTGAGTGTGTGTGTGTGTGTGAGTGTGCGCGTGTGTGTGTGTGTGAGCGAGTGTGAGTAAGTGAGTGTGCGTGTGTATGGGAGCGAGTGAGTGTGCGTGTGTGAGCGAGCGTGTGTGCGTGTGAGTGAGTGTGCGCGCGTGTGAGTGTGCGTAAGTGAGTGTGCGTGAGCGGGCGAGTGAGCGGGCAAGCGTGCGAGTATGCGTGCATGAGTGAGTGTGCATGCATGTGTGTGTGTGAGCGTGCGAGTATGCGTGCATGAGTGAGTGTGCATGCATGTGTGTGTGTGAGTGAGCGAGTGTGCTTGCTTGCTGGATCTGATCCTGAATAGATTGTTCTGTTCTTGCTCTGGTACTTGGACCACTCACATCAGAACCAATTTAACTGTGGCCAGTGTGACCCATTTACAGGACCTGAGAGAGACACACAGCATGATGTAGCCTACTTCTACTAGCCTATATACCAGCTGTGTGTGTGTGTGTTAAGATCATCAAACAGTAAATTAGGGTCTCAAGTCAGTCTAGACGCTGGAATATCAGAGATTTGTGTTCATACACGAGTCAGTTGTTATATTTGTGTGTCTATCTGTGCAGTATGAGTGTGTCTGAACTCCAGTGTGTTTGTTGGGTTATTTGTGATTGTGTCCCTGAGGTTACACGGATCTGTGTATCAAGGCGGCCCAGAATCCTCTAAAAGGCAGTAAAATGAGCGAGTGTGAAACCGAATGAACTGAACTGATACCAGTACACCTGAGTACAGTATCATCTCACACACACACGATTAATGACCCGTAAATAAATAATAATGTCAAAGTTCATTTCAGTGTCTCCACATACAGTCATGTATAGTGTAATATTCACACAATACACCAGAAGTAATGATGACATCACACAGAGAGAGAGAGAGAGAGAGTGAGAGAGAGAGAGAGTGAGAGAGAGAGAGAGAGTGAGAGTGAGAGTGAGAGTGAGAGAGAGAGAGAGAGAGAGAGAGAGAGAGAGAGAGAGAGAGAGATAGAGAGAGAGAGCTCTAGATCTCTCTAGAGCTCTCTCTCGATCGCGCGAGATCTCTTCTCGATCTCTCTCGAGCTCTCTCTCTCTCTCTTCTCTCTCGCTCTCTCTCTCTCTTCTCTCTCTCTCTCTCTCTCTCTCCTCTCTCTCTCTCTCTCTCTCTCTCTAGAGTGAGGTGGGGGTGATCTCTGTGGGCCAGTAAATGAGCTACATTATACACGTGCAGTCGTAACATGACGTTCATCAGGGACACACACACAGACGCACACACACAGACGCACACACAGTTTCCAGCTTGACTGACTGGCGGATGTTCAGTGTTTAGACTCAGACAGCATGCAGGACTTTACATCAGGTATGTGACTAATGAAGCATGCGTGTGCGTGTGCGTGTGCGTGTGCGTGTGCGCGTGTGCGTGTTTAGTTGTATCTGTGTCACACTGTAGCAGAACTGAGAGATCAAGAGAAGAAGCTGAAGTCTTAAGTGCTGATATGTTAGTAGCTCAGGAGACATCAATGTGTAACGTGTGTGTCTGTCGTAGATTACTGCTGTCCTGAACATCTGTGATGTCACCTACACAACAGACATGTTTCAGAGATAAAATCGAGCGGTTTAACACAGTTCAAGTGTTTATTATTCAGATGTGTGAGAGATGAGGAACAGATACAGACACACTTCACATCGTTTGAAAATCCCTCATCTGTCTGTTGTCTTACCTGTGTGCAGGTTTAGTGAGTTCTCTAGTTGAACATCATGGCTCTGGTCCAGTCTCTTCCTGTGTCTGTTGATCAAACAGCACCGGGTCTGGACCCTCATCTCTACCGGCGCTCCCCGACCTCACCTCCGTCAAGAAGAGCCATGGGTCCCGTCAGCAGTCATCGTGAACGAGGACACCTGGAGGTCAGCACCAAGTTTGGTAAGCCGGCCTCGCAGGTTTTTCTGGTTGGGAGTCGGACTCCGTCCAGTAAGAGGAGAGGTATTGTTGGCAGAGGAAAGGGTTTTGCTACTCGTTCGTATTCACATGAAGACTTGATAAAGGACTGGAGCGAGGGTTTTACTGGTGTGGATGGACCTCCAAAACTTGTGCCTGTGTCCGGCCAGTTAGAGAGAGTGAGTATGATGATCTTTTACAACAAGACTTGCTAGCACAGCACATGCTAATGATGTTTATTCGTGTTTCCTCTAGAACATTCAGCAGGCCATCATAAGACCCACTGCCTTCAAACCCGTCGTCCCCAGGAGTCGCAACGGTGCGCAGTTTCTCTCGCCGCGGTTAGGAGGAAGTCAAGGAAACCTCAGTGTGTTTTCTTCAGGAGACGAGGACGTCACACCGATAGCGATGGAGCGACGCAGTTCTTACAGCGGAGCTCGGAATGGTTTGTTCAACATGACAGAAACCACACGAAACTCCTTGACGAACATTCCCGTCTATAACGTGAGCCAGATCGAGGCGGCTAAACATCACGGACACTCCAACTCGGACAGCGGACGCTCTTCGTCCAGCAAGAGCACCGGATCTGTGGGCGGTCGCTGTCAGCCGCTGTCAGACATGAGCTCCGGTGGACCTTCACCTCCACCTATCGAGGCCTATGAGATGATTGTGAGAGACTTAGAGGAGAAACTGAGAGAGAGAGACCTGGAGCTTCAGCGGCTCAGAGAGAACCTGGATGAGAATGAAGCAGCTATCTGTCAAGTGAGTGAGACGTTCATGTATACACAGATGAGAGTGTTACGTGTTAATGTTAAACATGCACACGGGTGTCTCACCACAGGTGTATGAGGAGAGGCAGAAACGCAGCGAGCTGGACATGGAGGAGTTCAGGCAGACGTGCGCAGCTAAAATGCAGAAGTCGTCTCAGAAAGCGCAGCGAGATCTGCAGCTGCTGCAGGTTCAAGTCTTTCAGCTGCAGCAGGAGAAGAAGAAGCAGCAGGAGGAGCTGAATAAACTCCTGCAGGAGCGTCAGAGACTCGAGGAGAGATGCACCTCCTATGAGAGAGAACACACACAGCTGGGACCCAGACTAGAGGAAACCAAATGGGAGGTGAGGAGCGTTTATGAGAAAACACATGACGTGAACATGTTCAAATATTAACAATAGATAAATATAAATACAGTGTCTGTAACCGCAGGCAATGGAAAGCTTATTATTCAAAAACATTAATAACATTACAGATGGGTCATTTCATCTTATTTCCTAAATTTCGAATTTTGGAAACACTTTGATGTTGATATTTTTTCCCTCTGGTGTAAGATCTACTTAAACAGTCGAGAAAACCAAAATATTAACTGGCACGTATACATATATATTTACTAATTGTGAGCCTGGATCACAAAACCTTAGGTGTCAATTTATTGTTTTTGATATTTTACATCATCTAATAGTTGAATAAATAAGCTTTTTATTTATGTATGGTTTGTTGTGCTAGGACGATATTTGGCCGATGTACATTGGACATTTGGTGTTAATGTCATGATTCTTACGCAAGGCTGTAACCCGCAGGTGTGTCAGAAGTCCGGTGAGATTTCACTGTTGAAGCAGCAGCTGAAGGACCTTCAGGCCGATCTGGCCCAGCGTGCCGGTGAGCTGGTGACCCTCCGCGGGCAGCTGAGAGAGGTTCGCTCGGAGCTGCACACCTGTCACGCTCGTGTGCAGGAGACTCATACTGCGTCACGCACCCGCACCCTCGAGCTGGAGGTCTGCGAGAACGAACTGCAGCGTCGCAAGAGTGAAAACGAGCTGCTCAGAGAGAAGATGAGTCGCCTCGAGGAGGAATCGTCCCGTCTGCGCGAGGCTCTGAACGCTCCGCACAGCAGGAAGGAACAGCAACTGACCAACGACGGTGAGGAATTAAAAGCATCAAAGCAGCACGTAGACAGACTAAAGGCGGAGCTGGCGTACGAACGCCAGAGGTTGTCCGATCAGGCCGCTGCGTTCGTGGGTGAAAGACAGAGCTGGGAGGAGGAGAAAAATAAAGTGATTCGATATCAGAAACAGCTTCAGCAGAACTATATTCAGATGTACACGAGGAACAGAGACCTCCAGAGATCTCTCCGTGATCTCAGTCTGGAGCTGGAGTCCAGAGAACAGGACGATGAGAGCAGTGGAAATGAAGTCACCTTTGATGACATCGCAGCGACTGAGATCTAGCATCCATCCTCACAGCAGTGCCACCGTCAACGTCTACTGTCACACGCACACATGTTCTCTGCATACAATGCAACTGACATCATGTGACCGTGACGGTACAAATGCATCTGTAATGTCAACATATGAACCTGTTTTACTTCAGTACTGAGATTGAAAGAGATTTATTTGAGGAATCAATTGGATGATAAAGGGCTTGGTGATGTAAAGTTGTTTGCGAGGAATAAGTTATTACGTTAAGTTGTATTTTGATGAAATGTTACAAAGACAATCATTATTTTGTTAAATGCACTGAGAAATGATTGACAGGACAGTAAACAGGGTTCATTCATTCTGATCTTATGTTGACTTTACAGTGAATCATCATCATTGTTCATTATGACACACACAACACAACGTTTTATACACACTGTATGAAAGACGAACATATAATAGTTCTAAAAACGTCATTTATTTCTAATAGTCTTTGACTCACAGAAGTGAAGAGGATTTGTGTGGCTTCAGTGTTCCTCCATCTGCACTAAATCAAAGTCAAACAACAAACTCGAATACAAAGCACACGTGTCCTGCGTTCATGCTGTCAGAATTACTCTGATGATGTGTTTCCTGGTTAAATGCATACGTTTGCATAATGACAGAGCTTTGTTATTAAACTGTTATTATGTTGTGATATTTTAATGATAATGTAGTGCTGTCATCCACACACATGGATCCAAACTGGTATTGCTACAGAAACGACTCTGATCTGAGATCTGTTATTCTGACACGTGCAGCATTCATTCATTCTGAAGTCAGCTTCCATTGACATGAGCATCTCTAGTTTTGCAAAAGCTATAGACTGATATATTTGAGTAAAACACTGTTACTCTTTAGATTCATGCGCATCTCCTCATAACGGAGATCTATAACATAAATGTTATATATAAATATATAAATAAGGCACTGTGAATAGACCAAAGCATTGATGGATGTTGAACTGCTCTGTATTGTGTGGATGATTCTCATGGCAGCATTGTCTTTTTTTTTTAAAGAACAGTATTTGTATGAAGTCAATACATGTCTATTTTTCATGCTGTATATTCCTATGAGCTATTATTTGTAATTAAACAGCTGCAATGAACATCAATTACATTTGAAAATATTTTATTTATACTTATTAACAGTAATCACAGTCACCAGAGCTATTAAACCAGAGGACTTCATTTATAAAACACAGTTTAAATTCTCCCACATGAAGAAATGCTGTAGTACTTACTACGGTAAGGGTTCAAAAACACTAAAGTACTACAATAAAACACTAAAGTATACTACAGCATTTTCTCATATGGGCTGAATCAGTTTGTCAAGTTTAATTCTTGCGCACAGATGGATCATGGGTGACTTTATTTTCCTGGTATTTCAGCTGTGGGATGTTGGATTGTAGTTGTTAACAATGTGTTTCCCAGAATGCTGTGCAAGTGTTCTTGTTGTTTTATAGGCGGTTAAGACTGCTGTTGAATGGCTTGTAGAACATGTTAAGTTTGATGGGTTTTGGGGTCTGTGGGTACTTTCACCACGAGCTCCATGGGGTCGATTGATTTATTGCTGAATGCCTCTCGTATGATGTGCACAGCGTTCTGATGGGTGACGCCCTGTAGAGAAACACCGTCCACTGACACCAGCTCAAAACCAGCCTGAGAAACACAAGAGCAGATTAGACATCCTCATCTAAACACACATCTCTTCATTCATCTGGAGAGCATTACCTGCAGGACATCATTAGCAGACGCCGCTCCTCCTGGGAAAATCCTCTCGATCTTCACCATCGGCTGAATCCTGGACTCCACCCCGCCTGATATACTGATCCCTGATCAGAGGAACACACATTTTATTAACCATATACACACTATGAACTGATAAATATCACACAATCGTACCCAGGGACTGCTTGGTTTTGCTAATGTTGACTGTCGTGAACTCAAACTCCTGCTCGGTGTGACCATCACGGGCTGATCTTTGCACATCATGGCTCTGTGATTCTACAGGCGACACACTAGAACTGTGACACTTTTTAAGGGAACTGAAGACCTGTGACAGCAGCGGCCTCTTGTGGTGAGGCATGTCCACTACAGTCGACAGAACATCATGACTCGGCCTCTCTTCATCCTCTCTCCTGATCACTGAATGTTCTTTCTCAAGTGGAAGCCGTCCTCTTTTTGAGTGTAAAGCCAGGGCGTCGGGTTGAGTCAGTGTCTGTGGTGAGTCTGAATGTGTGTTCTCTGTTAGGAGCCAGTTGGGGATGAGAGCAGATGTGTAAGATGATGTGTGTGTCTCTGTGCGCTTGTAAGAGTCCACAGGAACGTCCTGCAGCGGGCTGAAGCCTGTGGACGTCTGTTCTTCATAACGTGACAGACTGAGCTGATCTAGAACCTGTGTCTGTTTCTCCATGTTCTCTGCTGATCCACTATGGAGATCTGACAAGAGAGTTATGATGTAAGAACCATCAGTGGTTTCCCCAGAAGAACGGACAGAGACATTTCTAAAAGTGGTCAGTGCGTGTTACTCAAAAATACATCACATCAGAGAAGTAAACACATAATATTTGTGTTCTGTTCACATCACTAGAAGAACTGCTTACAGATGTCATCATGTTTTATTGAAGGTCATAGAGAGAAGTTTGAGACGTAAAGTTCACCTGTTACAGCAGGAACGAGGTGGCGTCTGTGAGCTTGGCCCGTCTGAGGTGAGTGTACTGGAGAACTTCTACCTACATGAAACAAATGAAACTAAAGTCTGTCAGCGATCATGAAGCACTTTAAATATACATTAGGATGGTTGTTAATATTTGATGAGAACTTCACATGAGCGACTCTTCAGAATATCATAAGCTTCCTCTTCAAATGGAGTCACCATGTGGTTAAAGAGCAGAAGATCATCAGAAGACACCAGCGTTCTGAAAGAGAAGAAAACAAGACTACATTCACCATAACAAACAACATAAATGTCCTTTCCACAGCATCTCTAAAGACATTCATCACAGACTCAAAGTTCAACTAAAATACAAAAAAAAAAGAATAAGAAGAAAATAATATGCATTGGTTTGATGTCACCTGATTTCTCTGAGCATCAGGAGTTTCTCTGGTGTGTTCAGTGTGATCAGAAGCATGTTCACCAGCGTCTGTAGTTCTCTGTCTCTTAAATACTGTACATACAGTAGATGAGTTTATTCTGAAGGAGCTCATTGTGTGTCATTATCAGTATGATTCTCTCTTACCTGCTCACAAATCTCCATCAGCACACTCACATCTTCATCCTCCAACAATCTAACAGCCATTTCTCTCATGTGACATAAATCATCATCACACCTGCCTGAAGAAACACAACATTCTCTCATGTGATCATGTTCATGCTTGAGTGACATATTGAGATAAACCTACAGACTTACTGAATATTAGCTAAGCAAAAGAGCAAATGAACATTTCTGAAGTTCAGTGATACCCCGACTGTTCTCCGAACAGGACGCAGATCTAGAAGAATCTCTCTTCCGGAACAGACTGAAGAAGGTTCTGGAGCGTTCCAGTGGGCTGTTTATCACTTGTTTTACTCTTTGTTTCTTCTCTTCTTCTGTAAAAACAGACATCTGTATTAGACTAGCGGTCAAAGGTTTTGGGACACTTACTCACTCGTGTTCATATTTATCCACATTCTAGAATAATAATAAACTCATCAAAATTATGAAATAAAACAAAGGGAACTTCGGGAATTATGTTGTAATTAAAAAAATGAAAACATGTCTTCACCTTTCGACTAGAATTTGCAGAAATTATGTTCTCAAGCAGCTTCTTGAGGTCTCACCCTGAGATGCTTTTTAAACTATATCTATTCTGAGCTCTTATTGGCTGTTCTTTCTTCATTATTCACTCAAAGTTATCCATTTAAAAAAACATTTTTTATTAAATAAAATGTTTGTTTTGTCATGAAAAAGAAAGATTTTGCTGAAGTGTCCCAAAACTTTTGACCGCTAGTGCACTGGCAGATGAAATCTGTCAAACACGTCATCAACCATCATCAGATTCAGGATTAATTCTATATCAGGGTATTCGTGCAGAAACACCTTTACATTGTTTATCAAACCGCTCCGTGTATACACCGCCCAGTCCTACCTGACGCGGTCACGTGACTTTGTGTCCGGCAAATCAGAGGACTGGGTCGACTAAGAGCCATGAGCAGAGATGATTTCCAGCCCTCTCTTCTGTCCGTCCCTCCTTCACTCCGTATCACAGAGTCCTTCAACAGTTCCACGGGTCCTCGGCTCACCGCGCGCAGGTGCTCATCATCAGTGGAGTCTGGATGAAACTGGACGTCTGTGCATGCGTCAGACATTTTAGATCCTAATGGTAAACTAACAGGCAGAGTAGCTTGTGAAAGACCACTCATAGAGCCCAGAGGGGTCCCGGAGGACAGAGACGACAGAGAATCAGACCCTTGTGAGGATGAACCCACTGTTTCACTACCTGCTGAAAGAGGTCAAAGGTCAAACTAACACATTTATATTGTTGTATAAACACTATAAGAAAGTAAGTTACCTTTATTTAGCCAGCTGAACTCTGTCACCATCTCTTTATATGCTGGATATCTACCTGCCTCCTGTGGACGCAACAGAGCAGAGTTTACATCACAACATCTGCTCATGACATGATTGACTGACACACAGAGTCTATGAGTTTGTGCAGATATCTGATCCAGAAACAGAGTGAATAATACACAGCCTGACACACACACACACACACACACACACACACACACACACACACACACACACACACACACACACACACACACACACACACACACACACAGAAACCAGAGAGCCGTATTAGCCATCTGTCTGAATTCAGCACCACTGTGTGTGTGTGTGTGTGTGTGTGTGTGTGTCCAAAACTATTATTAGAAGAAGACTTCTTAATCATTATTCATTCTTAAAGATTATTAATCACACTAAATGATGTTTAATTGAAAATGTACAAACGCAGAAAGGTTTGTGTGATGTTAGGGTTTAGGGGTTAAATATAAACCCATTAGCTCAGTATAAGATCAAGCATAAAGCAGGTCCCAACACAAATAATAAAACAAATACATTTGTGTGTGTTCACTCACTTTAATGTTCAATATAACATGATGTTGACTCTTCAACACCTCCACTGCTCTCTGATGACTGATGTTCTCAAAGCTCACACCATTGGCTGACAGGATCTGATCGCCCATCTTAACCCCGCCCTGTTCTGCCAGACCACTGGGATCCAGCCTGTCAACAACCAATCAAACACAACATAGCAACGAATCCATAGATATCAGAGTTAATATTTTAATACAAAAGAAAACATTAATACTTGCTATTCAGTTCTACAGACAACACAAAATAAAATAATATTAGTTGATTATTTAATACATCTGGAATTGATCAGAAACTGAAAAGTGATCACTACATAAGTTTTTAATTCTTGCCACCTGTACTGTACTGTACACAGTGTGTGTGTGTGTGTGTGTGTGTGTGTGTGTGTGTGTGTGCGTGTGTGTGCGTGCGTGTGTGCGTGTGCGCGTGCGTGTGTTGCTATACTTTGATACATAGATGCCCAGGTTATACTCTCGTCCTCCGCGGATGTTGAGCCCCAGACAGGAGTGACTGTAAGAGAGATGCAGGTGAACCGTCCGACACAGAGCTGCGTCTGAACTGTACATTGACACCGGAGCGTCTGATTCTTCTACCACCATCCGACGGTGAATCAGATCAACCCTAAACACACACCTGTTAACACACCTGTATCAAAGCTATCAATGTGTTTAAATGTGTGACACTCACCATGTGGTCTTCTCATTGGTGTATCGAACTCCAGGTACCTGTCCCACCCGCTGAACGACCAATCGCAGTTGAGCGTGATCCGTCAACACCTTCACAGCGCTGCTCATACTGATATTCTCCAGACTGACACCATTTACCTCTATTAGCTTATCACCAACACACAACCCTGCCAGATCTACACAAACACACATCATGTGTTTGTCTCTTTTTCACACAAAGCTCTGATATAAAGTCAAGTTCTGTCTCACCTGCAGCGCAGTTCCTCTGCACTCTGCTGATGAAAACACCAAGTCCATGTTCAGATCCTCCTCGCACACTAAAGCCCAGCTGTCCATCATCACCCCTGACGACTGTCAATCTCACCACCTCACCTGCACGCGCACGCGCACATACACATACACACACACGCGTGCGCGCGTCTCTCTGTGTTAAATCATCATCACCACAGACGTCTGATCCTCCAGCTGTGAGTCGATAAACTGAAAATTCGTTTCTTTAAAAATAAAGTGTCATTTCACAGGCCAGTACCACAATGATATTATCAGAGGGCAAAACCATGAAAATACTATGGTACAGAAAAAATACCCTGTTTGCTATTGTAGATAGAGTTAGTAATATGAGTCTGTAGTTCAATGAATGAGATGATATCTGAATGGCACACAGGAAAATAAACATAAATAAACTGAAATTTAATTTATAATAACACAACGAAACGCTCCGTTTACTCTCTGTCAGGTCGGATTAAAACGCTCCTGTGAGTGACAGTGACACCACGACGGAATTTAATTTATATAAGACACACAAAACTCCTTTATCAACATTAACAAAGTATTTAACCCACAGGTGAAAGTTTTACCTGTTTTTTTTAACCTGTTTTACCTGCTTTTTACCTGTTGTCATCATGTGGCGAGTCTTGTCATTTCTGACGCTTGTTCGTGTCGTCCTCTGCCGTGACCTGATCTGTGATTGGTCGTCGTCAGAGAATTGTACGATTATGATTGGTTTAAACAACTGTCAATTCTCAGAAGCGGTTTTGTATGTCGAATTAATGTTAAACAACAGACTTTATTCAAGAAGATGTAAAAATCTATAGCGAATCTTTATTTATACCTCTTGTAACAAAAAGACTACAAAAACTTTAGAAATATGCTCCTTTTTGGTGTTTTGACATAATTATTTTTTCTTTATGTATTTCTTTCTTTTATTATTAAAATTTATTTGAAAAAAATCAACAAACGTCATTAAACAATTGTATTTAAAAAACTGATTTGTCACACACAAAATAGACCATACACTTATGCCTTATACAAACTATACACTTATCCCTATTAGATTAGATTAGATTCAACTTTATTGTCATTACACATGTACAAGTACAAGGCAACGAAATGTAGTTTAGGTCTAACCAGAAGTGCAATAAGCAAGTGCAGGATATACAGTTGTGCATAAATACAGAATAAAGCAAAGCAAATGTATATACGCTCATGTATAGAATTGCATTGCATTGCATATAACAGGCAGAATGAATGTCATTTGCTTTTTATGATTTATTTTGTAAACATACATAACAGACTGTAGGAGAAAAAAATGGAATAAAATATACATAAAAAAATTCTCAATTTAAATCCTGATATGTGATTTGAAGTGTTATTAGATTTATTGTAATATGTAAATGTAATTTGAATAATGATGTGTGATCACTGTGTGTCAGCAGTCTGAAGTGTAAATCATCAGGACTGTCCCGTTATCACAGTTTAGGGTCAGTCTGTCATACAGACACTCTCAGACCGCACAACACACACACACACACACACACACACACACACACACAGGTCACATGACTTTGAGCAGGTGAGCAGACAGTAGTTTTTTAACAGATGCAGTGGTTTTGTGTTTTAATTCTCTTTTTTCTGGATTCTGTTGACAGCCTTTAGGACTCGTGAGAGATCGGCTTTATCTCCAAACTCTTTCTCCTGATGCTCAAACAGAATTCCCTACACACACACACAACACACACAGATGTAGATTCATCTATAATTGAAATACATGTGTATGTTTGATAAGTAGTCATGTATCATGAAGATGTTTAGGTACATTACCTGATTCTCTGGTCCAATCACATACAGGCCTCCTAAAATGAAACCCTCCCCCTTCCTGTTACCATGGTAACCTTTCCTCCACACCTGAAGGAGGTTCCTCCACACCCCGAGCCGAGCGATCCCTAATCCCCTCATCGTCCTCTGCTTAGGGTCATAGAAACATTTCTGAAACAAATATATCATGTATCTACATCATCTTAATCCATTTCATATCATTTAATATATTAAAGCTTTTTACAGCTCGTATGATACAAGAGAGAAATTAAGAGACATTGACAGACAATCTGTGAACATTTAGAGCTTAAATTAAGCAGATATGTTTTTATGATTTATATGAAACAGATATTAAATATTCAATTGTTAAAGTTCTGAATGCAATAACAAACTTTGCTGTATGTACTTTGAATAAAAATGTTATTTCTGGGAGGGAAAAATGATCCTGAACTATAGAGAATGAGATAACGCTGGTTATCAGGGTGGAGATTATACGTCATCAGCTTGTTTTTTTTAAACATTGCTTAACCTTCTCATCTAGAAAGATTTCTCCGTTAAAGAATGGCCTGAAGTCCCGGATCTCTGTCCCGATGTTCTCCTTCACCACAGCATACAGAGAAACTCCCCTGTCATCAAACTGACACTTCAGAGAGGAGAGCACACACGCCTCCTGACAACACACACACACACACACACACACATTACATATCTATACACACACACACACGCCTCCTGACAACACACACACACACACACACACATTACATATCTATACACACACACACACGCCTCCTGACAACACACACACACACACACACACATTACATATCTATACACACACACACACGCCTCCTGACAACACACACACACACACACACACATTACATATCTATACACACACACACACGCCTCCTGACAACACACACACACACACACACACACATTACATATCTATACACACACACACACACACGCCTCCTGACAACACACACACACACACACACATTACATATCTATACACACACACACACGCCTCCTGACAACACACACACACACATTACATATCTATACACACACACACACGCCTCCTGACAACACACACACACACACACACATTACATATCTATACACACACACACACGCCTCCTGACAACACACACACACACACACACATTACATATCTATACACACACACACACGCCTCCTGACAACACACACACACACACACACACACATTACATATCTATACACACACACACACGCCTCCTGACAACACACACACACACACACACATTACATATCTATACACACACACACACGCCTCCTGACAACACACACACACACACACATTACATATCTATACACACACACACACGCCTCCTGACAACACACACACACACACACACACACACACGTTACATATCTATACACACACACACACGCCTCCTGACAACACACACACACACACACACACACACACATTACATATCTATACACACACACACACACACACGCCTCCTGACAACACACACACACACACACACACACACACATTACATATCTATACACACACACACACACACACACACACATTACATATCTATACACACACACACACGCCTCCTGACAACACACACACACACACACACACACACACACATTACATATCTATACACACACACACACACACACACATTACATATCTATACACACACACACACACACACACACATTACATATCTATACACACACACACACACACACATTACATATCTATACACACACACACACACACACATTACATATCTATACACACACACACACACACATTACATATCTATACACACACACACACACACACACACACATTACATATCTATACACACACACACACGCCTCCTGACAACACACACACACACACACACACACACACACACACATTACATATCTATACACACACACACACACACACACACACATTACATATCTATACACACACACACACACACACATTACATATCTATACACACACACACACACACATTACATATCTATACACACACACACACACACACACACACCTCTCTGCACAGAGATCATCCTGGTCGTCGAACAGCCATAATAACAGCTCCTGTCTTCTGCCACAAACACACAGCTTTAAACTTCCCCTCATCTGCTCAGAGAAACACAAACACTGATGATGTTTCAGTAAATGACAGAGATCATTACTAAACACATTTTATTTGTGAACCAATATTCTTCCATGTCGTTGACAGATGATTCATCTCTTTACCTCCAGTGATGTATGTGAGATCGGTGTTGGTCAGCTTGTCAAAAGCCGTCTGCACAGGTTTGGTCAAGAAGAGATTTGTGTTGGCCAACAGAACATAAGCAACCAGAACACACAGTCCCACAGAACACAAACCCACAACATCCTGAAAAAACACTGACACATACACAGAGATATCTCATATTCTACTGGTGACGCTGAGTTTATGATGAACACAAACTGAACTGTGACAATGATGAACTACTTTTAGTTTCAAGTAAAATAAAGATATTTACATTAAATGTACTCACTGTCTGCTGTCGAGGATTCAGTGTGAATTGTGTTTCTTCATGTCATACTGAACCTTCTCCCAGCTCCCAGAAATACATTTCAAGAGAATCATTTGCATTGAAAAATCATTAACCAATCACAAGAGAGAACAGTGAGAAATGTGGACACCCTGACCTCTGTACTGCCCGTAACCAACCAATAAATCACCAGCACTAACACACATGATGTGAAACAGACACATCTGAGAACATGTGTGCATGAGCAATGATGCAAAAATGACACACAAACATTGCTTTTCATTGTGTGTGTGTGTGTGTGTGTGTGTGTGTGTGTGTGTGTGTGTGTGCCATCAATAAACTCCATCTCTCTGTGTTCCAGCAAGATTCCCTGTAGAAAAAACAAACAAATACATTTAAATTGTATGTGTACGTAAAAAATATTTTTTGGGGTTAACTAAAAAAAATAGGTAACCTGGCTGCCTTTAAATTTAGTTAAAATATTAATGAATTTCATGCAAACTCAATATGTTAACTAATACTTTTTTAAGTTGAATTAATTCAAAACTTTAAGGCAGCCAGGATACTTTATTTAATTTTTTTAAAGTTAAACCAACATTTCTTTTTTAATTCATTATTCTAATTTCTTTTTTTACAGTGGAGTGAAATCTTTCAGATTGTATATAAACAAAATGGAAACAAATCCTGTTCACTGTCCTTCTCTAGATTTCCAACAAAATAAGATATTTAGTTGATTAATCATTAAATATTATGGCTTGTTTTAGAGGAACTTACTTAAAAAAGAACTATTACTATAAAAATGGTTAATGTTAATGGTGAGGAACATTAATCTCATGAATCATTTCAAGTGATTTTTGCGGTGGGAGTAAAGTCACTGAGAGATTTGTGTTCAGTTTTACTCAGATGAGAGTGTGTTGTACATCACATCTCTGTGAAAGATCTCAACACCTCGATGAACACCAAACCCAGAGAGCTCACGGCTCGGGTCACCGGCTCCATAACTCACACAAACAACCAAACAGATCCGAGTATCTTCAGACGCTCTTATACACAACAGTCTTACACAAGTGTGTGAAATCAGTCTGACTGTGTGTGTGTGTGTGTGTGTTTCACGAGGTTTATATGCAGATGAACCAGCACTTCTGAACACACACACACACAGAAACATTAAGTCTTAACACGCGTGTTTCTCACAGTTCCACAAACACAGAGAACTCAAAGGACACTGAGCAGTAAGACACAAATATAACATGTTTATTGTTGTTCAGCTACACACAACAGATCGAGGAGATTGTTGACGTGTTGTCAATCAAAGGATATACATCCGTGTCACACTCAATATTATTTATTATGATCGGAAATCCAAACACACAGATGTGATGTTAGTTTGAGGTTCTCTCCTCTTCCTCCTGTACACACACACACACACACACACACACATGACACATGTATGAGGAGTGATTCATATCCAGTATTACTGATGCTGATATTTCAGTATGATGTCAATCTTTGACCTTACTCAAGTCATATATGTTCACAGAATGTTCTTTACATTATGTAGGGTGATTTTATGCAACAGTAAATCACAAGGCAGGCAGGCAGGGTCACATATAATGCTCATATATATCCTACACAACCTACAGATGTGCGCAAAATATCCAGAATAAAACTTCACAAAGAAATGTGATGTCATGATTGTGTAAGGTCACAGTTATTGGACGACACTGATGATGTCACAGCAGATAAACTGACAGTGATGTGAATGTTCACCTCTCGTTCGACAGGTTGAGCTGAATCCTCAGGCGTCACATCTTCATCCTCACGTCTGTCTGCGTCCTGTCAGGAGTGACATCATCAACACATCATCATGACAGAGCAGAAACTTACATTCACATTTATTCTTTACACGAAACAGCACGTCGAGCCCATCTGCTGGTCAACAGCAGCTTTACAACTAAAACACACTGACCAGATTCATCACCTGAACATGGTGTGTTTCTGTCTGTCTCTCATCTGAAAATGCATCTGTTTTCTCTGCTTCACTTTCATTCTGCTGAACAGGATTCACTTCAGATCCGTCTGCTTCACTTTCACCCTTCACATGAGAATACATCAGAGACACACGTGTGTCAGCGTCAGCCTGATGATATCATCTTATAGATTTGAGCCAAAGAACACCCTTCTTGTCCAGTTTTACGCTTCAAAAAATTTATTTCTCGGATAAATCTTGTAATATGACGGGAGTGAGGCAGGATGAAATGTTTGCTATGATTGACAGGTGAAGACATTTACCTGTGGATCATTCAGGATCTCAGAAGTCTGTTTCACATCATCTGCTTCATCCGTATTAACCTCCTTACACAAAATAAAGAAGATGATTTTAATTTAATGCACAGACCAGCTTACATCATCTCTACAAGTGATGATGATGATGATGATGATGATGACCTGTTCCGCTGCTTTGCTGTCATTCATCACATCTGATCGCTCTGTCACTTCATTCACTTCCTCCATCGGTGGATCTGTGGACGTCTGATCTCCAGCAGCAGTTTCTGTCAAGATCTGATGACACATGTACACATCATCATCATCATCATCATCATCATCAAACCCTGACCAACAGGAGAGTCTAATAAAGCGTTCGGTCTCAAGTCACACAAATGAGGAATGGGATGTAATGAGCAGATGTTCTGGTGAAATGACACAAACCTCATGGTCTCGCTCATGAGCTTCAGACGGATCTGTGATGGATTTCTCTTGTGCAGGTTCCACTTCACACTCTTCTGTAAGCTTTCAGATTAAAGGAACATTAGATTATACGGGTTTAAAAACAAACATGCATTTCTCTCGGCTTGTCTTTTTCTTTCAATGTAGACATACATCAGAGGAAACAGACTGGAGTTGATGTTGTTCAGCTCTGATCTTCTTCTGCTCCTCATGCAGGAGTTTCTCATGGACTGATTCCTCTCGGACTCGACGCTTCTGATCCTCTAAGTGTCTCTGATAGGCGATCCTCTAAAAAATAACATGATTTAACGTTTTTAAATGTGTTAGAGACATTATTTAACCTTAACCAAACCTACCTGTTGCATGACGTCATTGTTGAGTTTGTATTTGTGGATCCAGTGCACGAGGAAGTCGATGGGATCCGGTGGTCTTTGTTCGGTGATTTCAGTCAAACCCTCCGCGAGACAACGACCCAAACTCTTCCTCACATACTCTGAATCCATCATCATCAAAATCGCAATAATATTCTGTGCTTTTTTATTGACGAGATTACGCGCTCGTGTGTCTGCGCGAGGATGAGTCCGTTTACCGTCTCCATAGTGACCGCGCAGCAGTGACGCGCTTCCGGCGGCTTCACTTTTAAAACAGTTCAGCTGATCGATTTAAAAGCGACGTGGACGCTTCGTTCACATTTGTAATGTTCAGGTTTATAAATGAGATCTAAAGATTTCTGACGGTAAAGTTCACCTTACACTTTTAATGATGACAATATACAAACTGTCTAGTATAGTATGATAGCACATTTAAATCTGCAATACGTCTCTGAGACGTCTGCTGTCAGATATTAAATCGAGATCTAGAAGATCTCTGTAAGACGTTTATAATTTACTGCTCTTTCTACGATGTTTAGCAGATGTTTTCCAGATCTTTAGCAGACATCTTACAGATGTACGCTTAACTTACCTGTGCTATCTGGGAGTATGGATAATGCTGAATGTTTCTTATCACAGTCTCTCAAAATGACACTACTCCTGAAAATAGCCTTTATTAAAGTCATTATTTTTAAACAAAGCAATAAAACTGTGTTAATAACAACATAGTTGAAAAACAACTGGGAAAAATGTCATTACAAACATCAGAAATCAGATGAATCACTGACCCATCAGGCACTTCAATATAAACACAGCTGCCAAAGTCTAGTTTAGAAAAAGCATTTCCCCAAAACATCACTTACACTTGTGTCTACATCTGGTTTACAAAACACTTGTCTTTTTCCCAAAGGCACAAGAACACGTCAGATGTTTGGCTGTGATTTCTCCAGACTTCTCTGGCCTTCCTCAGAGGAACCGTGTCTTCTCACCACAGACACCAGAGTTTCTGCAGAAATACAGCTGAACTCGTGTGAGAATGAACCATAATACAGCAGCACGACGATGGCAAACAACCACTCCAACACTGCAGCTCCATGCTGAAGAACAAAACTCTCCTGAATAAAAAACACACCACCTACAGAACAAACGTTAAGGACTAAACCATCTCTTGACATCGGAACGCGCGCACACACACACACACACACACACAAGGATACTGAGGATGAGGGAGGTCAAGGCCAGTGTGGTGAGCAGCAGTCTCACATGAGCCGTGTTCATGTCTCTGTGTGTCTCGGCCGTGCGGTACGACAGCAGCGTCTGCACACACACAAACAGCAGACTGGCTGGAAAACACAGAGCTGCTCCCACATAATGAACAACTTTAGCATGATCCACCTGCACAAAACAAACACAACACATCTGACACGTGTCCAGTTCATCCAGAGCAACAACACGCGTGTTAGTGAAAGAGAAACTTCATGATGTCTCACTTTTCTTACCTGGAAGTTTCCTACGATCATCAGTCCAGCAGCACAGAGCCATCCAGCACAGAGACCCTCAACATTCAACACACTGTTACTCTGCTTATGAATCACCTGAGCATACCGCAGCACGCCAATCGCCATCACTGAAACACAACGATCACCATCACTGAAACACAACGATCACCATCACTGAAACACAACAATCACCATCACTGAAACACAACAATCACCATCACTGAAACACAACAATCACCATCACTGAAATCACCAACCCTAACCCTAACCATCACTGAAACACAACAATCACCATCACTGAAACACAACAATCACCATCACTGAAACACAACGATCACCCTCACTGAAACACAACAATCACCATCACTGAAACACAACAATCACCATCAATCACCATCACTGAAACACAACGATCACCATCACTGAAACACAACGATCACCATCACTGAAACACAACAATCACCATCACTGAAACACAACAATCACCATCACTGAAACACAACAATCACCATCACTGAAACACAACAATCACCATCACTGAAACACAACGATCACCATCACTGAAACACAACAATCACCATCAATCACCATCACTGAAACACAACGATCACCATCACTGAAACACAACGATCACCATCACTGAAACACAACGATCACCATCACTGAAACACAACGATCACCATCACTGAAACACAACAATCACCATCACTGAAACACAACGATCACCATCACTGAAACACAACAATCACCATCACTGAAACACAACAATCACCATCACTGAAACACAACGATCACCCTCACTGAAACACAACAATCACCATCACTGAAACACAACAATCACCATCAATCACCATCACTGAAACACAACGATCACCATCACTGAAACACAACGATCACCATCACTGAAACACAACAATCACCATCACTGAAACACAACAATCACCATCACTGAAACACAACAATCACCATCACTGAAACACAACAATCACCATCACTGAAACACAACGATCACCATCACTGAAACACAACAATCACCATCAATCACCATCACTGAAACACAACGATCACCATCACTGAAACACAACGATCACCATCACTGAAACACAACAATCACCATCACTGAAACACAACAATCACCATCACTGAAACACAACAATCACCATCACTGAAATCACCAACCCTAACCCTAACCATCACTGAAACACAACAATCACCATCACTGAAACACAACAATCACCATCACTGAAACACAACAATCACCATCACTGAAACACAACGATCACCATCACTGAAACACAACAATCACCATCACTGAAACACAACAATCACCATCACTGAAACACAACAATCACCATCACTGAAACACAACAATCACCATCACTGAAATCACCAACCCTAACCCTAACCATCACTGAAACACAACAATCACCATCACTGAAACACAACAATCACCATCACTGAAACACAACGATCACCATCACTGAAACACAACGATCACCATCACTGAAACACAACGATCACCATCACTGAAACACAACGATCACCATCACTGAAACACAACGATCACCATCACTGAAACACAACAATCACCCTCACTGAAACACAACGATCACCATCACTGAAACACAACGATCACCATCACTGAAACACAACAATCACCATCACTGAAACACAACGATCACCATCACTGAAACACAACGATCACCATCACTGAAACACAACGATCACCATCACTGAAACACAACGATCACCATCACTGAAACACAACGATCACCATCAATCACCATCACTGAAACACAACGATCACCATCACTGAAACACAACGATCACCATCACTGAAACACAACGATCACCATCACTGAAACACAACAATCACCATCACTGAAACACAACAATCACCATCACTGAAACACAACGATCACCATCAATCACCATCACTGAAACACAACGATCACCATCACTGAAACACAACGATCACCATCACTGAAACACAACGATCACCATCACTGAAACACAACGATCACCATCACTGAAACACAACGATCACCATCACTGAAACACAACAATCACCATCACTGAAACACAACGATCACCATCACTGAAACACAACAATCACCATCACTGAAACACAACGATCACCATCACTGATGGTGCGTGCGTGCGTGTGAGAAGATAAATGAGAATCAGATTTACTAACCCATGAATGATGAAGCCGTACACAGCAGACTGAACCAGCAGCTCTCTGGAGGAACACCACCAAACTTACTACACACACACACACACACACACACACACACACACACACAATGAAGAAGAATTTAGACTGGTATTTGTGTGCTGTTGGTGTTGTGTTGTGTGTACCTGATGAGTGGGATGTTGTCTAGTGTGCAGCAAAGGTCAGAAGTGCTCTGAAGGGTTAAAGGACTCTGACAGGTTGAGTTATAAACCCTGTGAATCACAGATAATGAACACAAACACACTTTCACACTGATCAATCACAACACAACACATCACATGAGTCAACACAATACAACAGCTGATTGATGCCATCAAGTGTTACACAACTATTGATATGTGAAGAGATCAATCATGTGAGGAAACTCAAATATTCACCAGTTATTGACCGGACACACGTGTTGATTCTTCAGAGCCATCGAATATCTGTCAATAGAACAACAAAACACACACAAACACACACAACATTTTACTTACAACATCACGTGAATGACATTACTTTTCCAGGTTGAACAATATTAAAAACTTAAACACACAGTATGTTAAACACATTTAAAACACACAGTTTTAAACATGAACAACATCACTTTCTCTAGTTTTAAATATACAGTAAAACTTTCATCAGATGATAATAATGAATAAAGAATAAAAAATAAAAGAAATACTCACATGATCCCGATAGCAGGCAGTGTGAACACAGGCAGACTGACAGGAATCAAGAAACACAGAGACATTGTGACTGAATGTCTTAATGAATCTCACAGACCGACTGACTGTGACTGCACAGCATCATCATCAGTTTAACAGTCTGACATCTGATCTGAGTTCAGTGTTAAAGCTCCTCCTCTTCATTTGTCATGTATGACACTTCAGAGAGAGAGAACACGCGTCACCTGCTGGAGGAACTGAAGACCTACACAGCACACGCACGCGCGCGCACAACGACCAGGAGGAGGCGCTTAACACACGCACACGCGCGCGCGCGCACACACACGCATTCAAGCATCAGCAGGACAACACAGATCAGGCTAAAAAACAAGACGGCGAACAGATCATGTTTATTATTTGTTTGCTAATGTTACAGTAATAGCAAATGTAAACTCAAATCATGATGTTTTTACAGATAGATGGATTTACACATGCAGAAGAATCTCTCTGTAGAGCGGAATGTGATGATCTCACATTTAACCAGATAAACCTTGACTAGTGTACACTGACTAACCCACTGTCACATATAACTCACTGTCACAGTCAATGAAAATCTGATCATCAGACAGAAAACACTGACATTCACTGTAGATTTATAAAATAATAATAAATCACAAGAAAGTGTCATGTGAAGAATCTGTTTCACAGTAAAAACTCTTTTTCTTTTACCATTGAAAGATTATAAAAACAAAACAACAAATGTTATTATAGTGTTTGCCCTGAGTTTTTCTCACTTTTAATAAAAAAAACCATCAATCAGATGAAAAGAATCAAATATTCAAACAATCTGATGTATTCATGTAGCACAGACTCATGTTTTGTCACTTATACTGAGATGTGGTGACAGGAATCATTCACTCACATTCACTTTCACAATGACAGCAGATCTGGAGAACATGTGTTAAACTGTTCCTTAAAGTTCTTACTCTTGTTTCATTCGTGTC
The DNA here is from genome assembly GCA_026939265.1 of Oreonectes daqikongensis. Lineage (NCBI taxonomy): Eukaryota > Metazoa > Chordata > Actinopteri > Cypriniformes > Nemacheilidae > Oreonectes > Oreonectes daqikongensis. The sequence goes on from JAOTQM010000697.1 coordinate 37,535, forward strand.
TTGTCGTCCGGTCCGGCGGATCCTCTAATGTAAGACTGATAGAAGAAGACAGAGAAGAGCAGCAGGTAACTCAGATACATCACAGATCCACACATGATGTTGTTTGTGTTTGACACGCAGTGGATGTCGTCTCTCCAGATGTACACGAGTCCCGTCACGCTCAAACCCACAATCATCTGCGCGATCTGCATGGTCGTGATCAGAAGGGCCACAGGCCTCGGCACACGCAGACCGCCGGCTTTAGCTGCGTAATAACTGTACATGACGGCGTGAATGGTGAAATTCATAGACATGAACCAGCCGCCTCCGGCCACACGGTCTCTGTATGAGTACCAGGTGTAGAGAAGGACAGTGATGTGATGATACCAGTGCAGGAAAATCAAACGCTGCTTACGGAGAACAATGAACACGGTGTCCCCTGTAGAAAGACAAAACACATCCTCAAACTTCTGTCACATCAATGACATCAGTGTGTTTAACATCATTATTCATCATAGTTTCCATGATTTTATGATACTAGATCTTACCGAGCTCAGGGACTTTACTGAGGGTAAAAGCAAACGCCCAGAACTTGCTGACAGGGGTGCTGTAGAACGCCGTGTCACACACAGACTGACGGAAGCCGTATGATGACAGAACATTGATCACATACCAACTCGTCCTCATGGCACCAAATACACTGATGAACAACACATGAAAGTCATACAATGTCTGAATGCTCATCACCTCTTTATCAACATATGAGGGACAGAATCCTGTTCATTCTACATGACACACATCTCACCTGAATACAGCTAAACATAAAGACCAGAGCATGAGAGGAGTCCGCAGGTCCAACTTCTGTCTGTCCTTCATAAATAAACGGCCAAAATAGATCCCAGCCGCATATGTGCCAGACAACAGGAACGACAATCCCCTGAAACACACAAAACATGCAGCATTTTTCTGAACATAAACAAACACAAACACAACAAGGTCTCTTTATCAACCACCTGTTATTTCACATCAACTCAGTTCTCCATGAAAGAAACGACACTCTTTGTGTGTCACATGATGAAAATATATCATTTCATGTCGACATCAACAGTATCATGTAAAAGAATCTGAAATAAAAGGGGTTTTGGAATCAGAAATGTTGATGTCACAATCCGCTGCAGGTCAAAGGTCGTGTCGTTGTCCGTCTCATGAACCTGATGTGATCTGATCACAGATCAATTACGGTCATAAATCCACGTCATATAAATATCTCATAAACTCGATAATCAGCAGAAATTAAATCCACTACCATCATCTATAAATGTTACTCTGCATTTGTGTCTTTTGGAAATGGGAAAAAATTAATATCATGAAGTTTATTAGAAAAGTTTATAAGTTCATCCTCCAGCTGCTGCTTCCACTATTAAATATAAGAACAGCATGTTATGATAAAAATCTTAACCAAATATGTATTTGTTTTTCGATCTTACATATCCTTTACCATCAGCACACACCTGTAACGTTAGCAATACAAATTCCATTCAATTCAAACACACAGAACTGTGTTTAGTCTTCTGTTTCTTGTTCTGGTTCGCAGGAGTTCATGGTTCTTATTAAGGTTGAAGTTTAAAGTTTTTATGTGCATGGACTCACCAGTTCTCCTGAAACCATTCATTCGCCAGTCGATCATCAAACTGACGCTCGAAGTGAAACGCGTAAAGCGATGCGTTCATGTTGATGAAACTCTCCGGTGCGCTGCCTGCCAGCGGAGCTCGGTGTCGGTGATCACGGCGGCTCCGCCCTCCTGCTTTGACTTCATACGGCGCTTCGCACTTCTATCCTATGAAGTCGAACACACCCACCCTGTGTGAGAGTGGGCGAAATCACGGAAACATTCCCGACCAATCAGGATTGACCGGCTCATGCGGTTTAAAAAAGACACTGCTAGTTCCTTCATGAGTAGTTATGTCAACATTTCTTTCAGAAAGAAATTCCTTCATGAAACCCGCTTCTAAAGACGCGCCAACAGAGCTCACGTCCTAACGTTCACTTTTACAACCAAAAACATAGACTTTCATCTTAAATCGCACAAAGATAAACTCGCACACCTTTACCTGGAGAAAACTTGACATGACAAAAGCAACCGGGCAGAACCAACAACCGAAAACACATAAAAAAATATTAAAAAGCACCGCACCGAGATCTTAAGTAAAATAATAACATAAACAGAGGTTGTTTTAATGTAATGTATACGTTATAAAACCAACCCTAAAAGCATATTGAAAGCTCCTGGAAACGGAGTCGGCAGACTTTTATTTTGACACTTCCGGGATCTCGTGAGGGCGGATGCTGCTACAGTAGGAAGTGCACTCACTGGAAATACATGTTCGCGATCAAGTGAAATAAAAATACACATCCGTCATATTAAATCATACAGCAGCTCTGATGGGTTCTGAACTGCGTGTCACTTGTTTATTATGATTTAATTTATTTTATGATTCAGTGATGTCAGTGCATGAACACACACACACACACCTTTAGGTGTTTTAGTGTTTGTTATCAGTGTTTCGCAGCAGGTCGTGTTGGTGTTCTAGGCGTTGCTGTATGACAAGCTGATATGAGTTTGAGTGAAACTCTTTCAGACTGACACTTTAATTATTGCACACATGTATGAAAACATCTCTCTATGCTAGTGTTAGAATGAAAGTGTTACTTCTTAAAGAGCCAAGAGAAAGTGAAAATGGACCAGACCCTTATATCAAGGTAATCTTACAGGCTTATTTCAGTGTTATTTCTACTTTTTCAGTAGAGAAAAAGGAGAACATAACTGCAAACACAACACTGTATTATTGCAGATATATCAATTATATAATATATGTATGTATGCATGTGTTGATGTTTCAGGAACTGGCCTTATATGGTCACACAGCTGATTTAATTCCTGTGTTGTCTTTTACATTTGTGTCTGTGAATGAGCTCTCAGAGCGGGTGAGTTTCTCAGTTGTTGTGGTTTAGTATTTATAAATAATAATGGATGTGTTTGTATGTGTTAACATGTTGTTTTGTAAACATCAGCTCTTTCAGCCTGAGAGGTTTGGAGGTCTGATCTTCACCAGTCCTCGAGCTGTAGAGGCTGTAAACATGTGTTTAGAGAAACACAGATACAGTGAGTTTCATAGGAATGTTAAAGTCAATGCATTTTCCATTATATTTAAATGATGTTATAGAACTAAACATATCCAGATTATCTTCCTAAAACACTTCTGGTATTTTAATTTGAGGATTGCAGAACTGTAATCTAGATATAATATAAGGAATAAGAATAAAATGAAGTGCATGTTTCCTCATGTTATGATACACACCGCATATGCCAGGCCTTCATCTTATATATATTGAATATTTATAAATCCAGCACAGATCATGTGGACAATATACATGTATAAAGATCTGTTTAATACAATGAGGTGTGATTTCTTTGTGTTTATCTTTCAGATTGGGACATAGTCAGAGACAAATGGAATTTAAAATCCATTTATGTGGTTGGAAAAACAACAGCATCTTTAGGTCTGAAATTGTTTTGAATAACTACACAAAACTGCCACACACACACACACACACACACACACACACACACACACAACTTATGACACAAACATCCCCTGTTAGAATGCAGGACAACACACAACTCCAGCAGTTATTAAGAATATTTGAATGTGAATAAAGCAACAAAATTCACACATCAGGCGATTTTCATGCAAGTGCTGTCACACTGGTGACACACACACACACACACACACACACACACACACACACACACACACACTCTGTAAGTGACAACACTGACCAGGTCATCACTTACAGGATGTGTGTGTGTGTGTGTGTGTGTGTGTGTGTGTGTGTGTGTAGTGCACCTGTGTCAGCAGGGTTTTAGTGTCTCTTAGTAAATGTTGTCACGTCTGCTTGACACATTGAGCACCTGCACATCTCATCTCAGATGTGTTTCTGATCCGCACCTGCTTCCTTTTCCACACACACAACTTTCTGTTAACAATCACATTTTTTACATTTTATAAATGTAAAACCAGATCATATTATACTCTACTGTATATTATTGTGTAAATCTAGTGAACTGTGTGTTATTTGTAGTTGTAGATTTGGGCCTGAAGCCTGTGGGTGAAGATAGCGGTACTGCAGACGCTCTGTCTGTACTCATCATACAAAGTAAATGTTACTTATGAACATTAGATCTATTGGACTTTGTGCTGCTTTGACTCTCATGATGATGTTTTGTTGTGTTATACACAGAAGAGAGTTCGGATGTTCTGCCTCTGTTCTTCCCGTGCGGTTCCATCAAGCGCGAGGTTCTGCCCACGGCTCTCAGAGAGAACAGTGAGATGATTTATTCTCATCACATTCAGTTACATGTCTTCATTTATTGTTGTTTGTTTGTTTCTCTGGCAGATGTTCCTCTGGACGCTCTGACTGTCTATCAAACATCTGAACATCCAGATCTGCAGAAGAACATCACAGATTATTTCTCTCAGCAGGTTCACTTCTGCCGTCATGTGTGTTTGTTTTCTCTATTACAGTGTTGTGGTTCTGATCCGTGTGTTTGTGTGTGTCTTCAGGGTGTTCCCTCGAGCGTGGCATTCTTCAGTCCATCAGGAGTGAAGTTCTGTGTGGATTTGGTGAAAAGTCTTGCCGGGTCTCAGCTGGAGCAGATCAAGGTGTGACAGTGACATTCACATTAACGTGTGTGTTGATTTAAAACAGCTCATGTCATCTGAACCACAGCCTGACAGACACTGTTTGAAATCATTTTGGTTTTCATGAATGTTTTTCAGAGTGTATATAGTTTGCAGAAGTAAATAACTTGTGTTGTGTTCTTCAGTTTGTGTCGATAGGACCGAGTACAGCAGATGCCCTGCGGTCTTACGGACTCACAGTGAGCTGCTGTGCTGAGAAACCCACGGCTAAACACCTCGCCACTGCAATCTCACAAACCCTACAAACACCCCTGACCCCTGACCACTCTGGATTACTACATGATGTTCTGCAGGAGAACTGAGCTCAGAACAAAACTGTGTGTGAATCATACAAGACAACGTCCAGTTCACATTTAAACCCCCAAAACTTTGAAAATGCAGCTTGTTTTTCTTTATGATGGTTTGCATTGTGACATAATGTGTACACCAACAAATACTTTACTCTAATGCAAATCTGTGTCTAAGGTTTTATTCTTTTGTAGGATTTTTGGGATCTTAAATGTAATCTCCTGCACCTGAAATATTTGTATCTGTGCTTTATGTTGAGTGTAAGGAACTGCTATCAGTGTGAACTTTAAATGATAGATTTTCTCTTTATTGCTTAAAGGCGCTTTTTAAATAAAGTTGGAGTTTAATTGATTTGTCTCATACGTGTCAGCGTTTTAAATAACAAAGTAATTTTAAAGCATAATATTAATGTTTTACATGGACGACTGAAGCGTGCGTCATGCGCGCGCTCAGGTGTGTTCGCGTGCAGGTGCGAGTCGCGTGTCGCCGCGAGCGCGATGTGGTTGTGTGAAGTCCCGCCCCTTTCACGCGTGACAGTATAAAGTGTGTGAGACGGTTCACACAGACGGAATAAAATCACGGAGCCAGTCAGAAACACACGCACGCTGCACGCACACATCGGAGCTTTAACGATGCTGGCTGTCAACCGGCTGATCTTCTTCATCATCATCATCAGGACACGTGCAGAAAAGATCTTCCACAGCAGAGATCATTCAGATGTCATTGACATGAACAACATCCATCAGGCTAAAGCCATTACTGACACACACACCGCACAGGTACACACACACACACACACACACACACACTCTGCACATCTTTCTCTCTCTGTGTGCGTTTATTTGTTTATTGTTTGTTTATTCTGTTTGTTTTCTGATATCTGTTATTCTAGTGGTTTCTTTTCAAGTATGGATTCATTAGAGCAGCAGACAGTGATGAAGTTCAGAGTTCAGCAGAACCTGAGAGTGAGACAGATGACAGCTTCCCTCTGAACATGCAGGAGGGCGGAGCTATGTCCCGATCTGGCAGCACTGAACTCCAGAACCAGTGGTCTGAGTTTATCTCAGCGCTCAGAGAGTTCCAGAGAGTGTCCGGACTGCCCGATACAGGAGTGTTTGATGATGCCACCAAAGCTGCCATGAACCGACCCAGATGTGGTGTCCCGGACCAGGAGGAAGAACCAGACCTCATGGAGGCCAAAAGTACCTCCACACAGAACCATGCTGATGTCCCACAAAACTCTGCTGAGGTCACACAAACACAAGTTGAGGTCACGCAGAACCCTTCTGAGGTCACGCAGAACCCTTCTGAAGTCACGCAGAACCCTTCTGAAGTCACGCAGAACCCTTCTGAAGTCACGCAGAACCATTCTGAAGTCACGCAGAACCATTCTGAGCTCACGCAGAAACCTGCTGAGGACACGCAGAAACCTGCTGAGGACACGCAGAAACCTGCTGAGGTCTTGCAGAACTACAGTGAGGTTACGCAGAATTACAGTGAGGTTACGCAGAACCCTTCTGGGGTCACGCAGAACCCTTCTGAGGACACGCAGAAGCCTGCTGAGGTCTTGCAAAACTACAGTGAGGTTACACAGAATTACAGTGAGGTTACACAGAACTACACTGAGGTCACGCAGAACCCTTCTGGGGTCACGCAGAACCCTTCTGAGGACACGCAGAAGCCTGCTGAGGTCTTGCAGAACTACAGTGAGGTTACACAGAATTACAGTGAGGTTACACATAACTACACTGAGGTCACGCAGAACCCTTCTGAGGACACGCAAAACCCTTCTGGGGTCACTCAGAACCCTTCTGTGGTCACGCAGAACCCTTCTGAGGACACGCAAAACCCTTCTGGGGTCACTCAGAACCCTTCTGTGGTCACGCAGAACCCTTCTGAGGTCACGCAGAACCCTTCTGAGGTCACGCACAACCCTTCTGGGGTCAGGCAGAACCCTTCTGAGGTCACTCAGAACCCTTCTGAGGTCACGCAGAACCCTTCTGAGGTCACTCAGAACCCTTCTGAGGTCACGCAGAACCCTTCTGAGGTCACGCAGAACCCTTCTGAGGTCACGCACAACCCTTCTGGGGTCACGCAGAACCCTTCTGAGGACACGCAGAACCCTGCTGAGGTCACGCAGAACCCTTCTGGGGTCACGCACAACCCTTCTGGGGTCACGCAGAACCCTTCTGAGGACACGCAGAACCCTGCTGAGGACACGCAGAACCCTGCTGAGGTCAAGCAGAACTACAGTGACGTCACGCAGAACCATGATGTTGGGAATAACAGTGATGTCGCTCGTCCTGCCGTGCAGAGAAAACGTTACCTTGCTGCTCTGCTAAAGGACAGACGGAGGAGGGAGGTGAATGATTGGACGGGTCACATGTCTTTCTCTAAGACTCTTCTGAAGTGGCGTGTGATTGGTGAAGGTTACAGCAGTCAGCTGTCCATCGATGAGCAGAAGTACATCTTCAGACTGGCCTTCCGCATGTGGAGTGAAGTTTCTCCTCTGGAGTTTCAGGAGGATTTACATTCACCTCTAGAAGACATTGATATCAGACTGGGCTTTGGTACAGGTCTGTGTTTCACTAATATAACATTACAGCTCATGTACGTCTTGAAATCATTATTCATAAAGTGTTGTGTGTTTGTGTGTGTGTGTGTGTGTGTGTGTGTGTGTGTTCTGGCTGCAGGCAGACATCTGGGCTGCTCTCAGAGGTTTGACGGGGCCGGTCATGAGTTCGCTCACGCCTGGTTTCTGGGAGATATTCATTTTGATGATGATGAACATTTCACAGTTCCAAACACCGGCAGCGGGATCAGTCTGCTGAAGGTAATGCTAAACACAAGTCACCTTCGTTTCACTTTATATCATACATCATACATCATATACTGAATACTTCAACTCTATATCACAGCACAAGTGCTTGTATTCATTAATGACCACAGCACAAAAGAATATCTGTAAACATATCACACAAAGAGTTATTACACAAGCTGAAAGTCCACAGAGAACAGTCTGAATTTAGTAATAGTTCATTGTTTGACATGTTTTGAATGTGAATCTGACTGTATGATTGTGTTTTTCTTGATGATGAAACTCTCGAGGAGTGACTGTTGTCTCAATGGATCTTTCCCGATTGAATTAATGAATTTCAGACAGTAAATATGTGAGTGACAGCTGAGAGTTTTGTCTCGTGTGTGTGTTAATGTGGTTTGGTGTTGTGTGTTGTTGTGTTTTATTCAGGTTGCGGTTCATGAGATTGGTCATGTTTTAGGACTCCCTCACATCTATCGGGCCGGATCTATTATGCAGCCCAGTTATCTGCCGCAGGACTCGGGCTTTGAGATCAACTGGCTGGACAGAAAAACCATTCAGAGTCTGTACGGTAAGACAACAACACACAACTGTCTCCTCTGAACACAACATCTCATCCAGCGATTCTGGTGTGTGTGTGTGATGATGTTGAGGTATGTGTTCATGTTTGTTTTCTGAATGTGTGTGTGTGTGTTGTTGTCCAGGTGTGTGTAGGGGTCGGTTCAGTGCCGTGTTCGATTGGATCAGGAAAGAGCACACGCCCTACGGCGAGGTCATCATCCGGTTCAACACATACTTTATGCGGGACGGCTTGTACTGGCTCTATGAGAACCGGAATAACAGAACCCGCTACGGAGATCCGGTGGCGGTGGCGGTCGGGTGGAACGGGCTGCCTGACAGCGGAGTGGACGCTTACATTCATGTGTGGAACCGCAAAACCGACGCCGTTTACTTCTTTAAAGGTGAAGAACACATGACTGTATCCCACAATGCAATGCGTGATAAGGTCATGTGACTGTTTAAATGAGGTCTATTGTAAATAAATGCTGTAGTTGTTCACATTGATGTATTATACTGCAGGTGTACAGTACTGGCGCTATGACACTGAGAACGATCGAGTGTTTGTTCATGATTCTCTCGGACGCTCGTATCCGCGTCTGATCTCCGATGATTTTCCCGGTGTGATCGGACCGGTGGACACAGCGTATTACGACAGGAGAGACGCTCAGATCTATTTCTTTAAAGGATCACAGGTTCGAGCACCTGTTCTATTACACTTTTATGTTGTATACAGTTGATGTAAACGACTTTATGAAGAGGATGTATTGTGATGTCATATTTATTTTCAGGTGTTTAGATTTGATGTACGAGCGAATCGCTTGGCTCGCTCTTCACCTCAAAACGTCACTGCAGTATTTCCAGCCGTCGTCGCCGGCGATCACCCGGTCAGTAACGTGGACGTGTCGTACTTCTCGTACACACACAACAGTGTGTTTCTATTGAAGGGTGAGAGGTTCTGGCGGGTGGTGAACGCTAGAGATCGCAGACGGAACCCAACGCTGCCTCTGAACGCTCTTCTTCCTCACAGAGATGTTGATCAGCAGTGGTTTGACATCTGTGATGTTCACAGCAGCTCTTTAAGAACCGCACGCAGATGAAGCAACAATGATCTCAGGTCACATGATGAAGATGCTCTTAGATTCCTCTATGTTGCTTATAGCACAACACAAAAGTGTCATATTTCTTTCATCTAAATTGAATCGTGTGCCTTAAAAAACTTGACAAAAACATGATGTAGTCATTCATACTGTTTGCTTGAAAGTGACACTATATTTATTTGGTTATTTATTGTGTTTTATGTGAACAATAATAAACTGTCAGTGTTTGTTTTCATTTAGCTGTTGCTTTGAGCAATTAACCTTTTATCTAAAGCATATATGATGTTTCACATCAACATGCACACACATGTATAGCCAATATAAATATTTCCCATATCATTCACAAATGTGTGTTTCTGTCGTTTGATAAACAAATAATTTATTTAGACTCTGAACAGTGTTCAGTTATCATCACTGTTTCTATACTGAGATATAAATACACACACATGTTTACAGCAGTAATGTTGTGTGTAATGTGTTATGTCCTTCATTACCTGTTTATTAAAGATATGACTGAATATGAGGTTGATCACTCGCTATGAGAAAGTCTTAAAATGAAAATGTCATATGTGCTTTTATGGACGATCGTGTACATGAGGAGGCTGCATTCATTCAGCAGGAGCTACACGAGTGGATTTACAAATGGTTTTCTATGGACGAGAGAAATGACGTATAATTAATAAGTGTATAAATAAAGAAATAAATAGGCTAAATACAGACATGAATGCAGAAATTATAACATAAGACAGTAATAAACATAGAGTTTAGGTATACCTAGCCGACCCAGCTTTGAGTGAGTCTCGAACCAGCGCTCAACCCGATTAAGCCACTAGAGTCTGATACTCTAACAACTGTACTACACTGAGACACTTAAAGATTCTCACTAGAGAATATAAAAATATAGCCTATATTTATTACTAAATGTTCAATGTAGGCTATCTGTTTTTTCTGTGTTTTTGCAATCTTTGTTTATTGGCACATGTATCTTTTTATTAATTTATACTTAAGTCATTTTTCATCCTGCGTAGTATTCTCTATAACATCGGGGATGTGGAGCACATTAGTAAATCCACTGTAGGTAAGTGTTTCCTGCTCTAAAGCGCAGCCATCTTGCTTTTATTTTGCATGGTGAATCTTATTATCGGAGCTCCATTGATCATGACTTTTTATAGTTGACTGAACTAACTCAAATGAGCTGTTCTGAAACCAAAAACTCAAAGTTTCTCATCTCAAAGTAAATCAACTCAGAGTTCAGGTTTTAACTTAGAGTTGGTTGAACCTCTTTATTGAAACGGGCCCCTGGTCATGTGATCTTGTCTGTGATCATTACGGCTCATTCAACTCTGTTGCTGAATCCGAAATCGCATACTGACTGAGTAGTTAATTTCAGTAAGTACTTGAGGGCTAAATGAGTACGTAGGCTACTGTTTTGCCTGAACGAATGTAGTATGAATGCGATTCGGTCGTCATCCGTCATATTGACGTGATCATGTGACATAATTCTTTTTTATACAAAACAATAATAATGAACATTTCTATTGAAAATAGTACAAGGGATAGGCTACATTTCAATAGTAGCCTACAACATTAAGCTAAATAGGTAAATATAGCCTAAAAGGCCTACATAAATTTTAAAGAAAGAAAATACAAAATAAGACATTAATAATAATTAAATGATATTTAAAATTATAAAAATAAAAAGATTTACGAGCAGAGTATAGGGGTAGAGAAGGAATCAAATAAATACTGTATTTCTGTTCACTGGTAATACAACAATCATATTTATAATCTTTTGTGTTTTAATAGCCTACTTTTTTTTAAATTATAAAGGGTTTTGGCAAAAAACAATAATATTAGGTTTAGAACCTATAATTTTACATTTATGGATATAATATTTTTCAAGCAAACCCAGGATTCTAATAGCATTGTCCAATATAGTGAAACCAGTGTTGGAAAATAAACACAGAACCATTTCTTCCTTAATATCAGTCAAATTATTAAACGAATTAAAAACCAATAATGACACTTCAGTTCAAAACATTCTTGTAAATGTACATCTAAAAAATAAGTGAACCACTGACTCCTTTTCATCACCACAAAAAGAACACTCAGGTTGAATATCCATAAACTTAGACAGAAATCATTTGCAGGGGTAAAAGTTATGTCGAATTTTTAAAAGAAGTTCTTTAGCTTTGTTTTGTATTACAAAATTATTATGAACAGACCAGATGTTATAGGAAAGTATTGAAGGGGACATTTGTTTCCATAAAACCATTGATTTCAGGGCAATACTATTTGTACAAATTAATGTTTTTCTGATATGCCAATTATTGCATTTTTTATCAAGACCAACCCGCCTATCATTAAACGAGGAATTTCTTCCTAGCGATGATTTGATAAGGTGTAAAAGTTTGGGAGATATTCCTCTGATTCCTCATATATTATATATGCAAGTAATATTAATTTGGTTATCTGCAATACATTTTTCATAACTAATTAGGTTTTCACTATATTCTATGAATTGTGAAGTATAAATAATATTTTTCTCAATACATTGTTCGTTAAATATGGTCCTATTTTTATATATAACATATTGATTATTCTACACAATCCATTTATGAGGTGAAAAGTTATGCTTAAAAGACAATTTCCAAGAATCCAGTGCTTGCTTATGAAAATTTGCCAGCTTGATGGGTCATTTATTACATTTGAAATCACAACTCAACAAAAACTTTAATCCACCAAACCGGATTTTTAGCTTGATTGTGAAATTGTCATCCAGTCTCTCCTTTGCCGATTTATTAACGGTTATTCCAAGATATTTCACAGATTGTTTGACCTTAATGCCATTGATAATGGCCTACAGGTATTTCACTCTTGTCCGTGTTAATAAGGAGTCCTGAAGCCTTTGAAAAGATATCTAGACCGTTCAATACATTCAATACCTGTTTTTCGTCTTTAAGAAAAATACACGTGTCATCTGAGAAATTAATATGGAATTGTCACCAATTTTTATACCTTCAACACTGATACAATTTAGTCAAAGTCAAAGTCAGCTTTATTGTCAATTCTGCCACATGTACAGTACATACAAATGGAGGATTGAAATAGAAATTTACCGTATAAAGATTCAATAATTCTGCTGCAATCAAGAACAAAAAGATTGGGCACCCCTGCCGAATACCTGCTAAGAGTAAAATCTTTATATATTTGTATATAGTTTTTACCATCTTTTTAAAATTGATTCCAAAACCAGACATAATTCTTTTTATTTTCCTTTTTAATGGCGGGTGGCAACTTACGTTTCATATCCACCACCTCTTGTACTGAAGTGTGTGCCAGAGATTTGCCATGTGATGTAATAACAAGCGCAACATCTTAAAAGTTATGAGAGACAAGTTACATTAACACCTTATTGCATCAATAATGCTATAACCTTATATATTTTTAACAGAATATTATAGGCTATTGTAGTAAAACATATAGTGTTGTGTTTTATCAGTTAAATTTCGATAATAACAAGCCAATACACACTTACCATTGTAAAGAATAATTAAGCCAATGGAATGTTATTGAAAAATGCTATTGACTGTAAACTGCTGCTAATTATTATTTGTCTGTATTCTTCCTATTGATAAGATATATGTCTCTCATGTATACACACATGCACATATGCATTCTTTTCTATTATTAAAAACAACCTGAGCAAATCTTTTCTGTGATGTTGTCAGAGTTTTACGAGCTAAGTATGTTTTAAAATCTCTAAATGCAGAAACCGCTCCCGACTGCGGTCTCCTGTGTTCTTTTCTTTATTTGTCCATAAAACCACACAACGTTTCTTCATTTTTCGTTTGGACAGGCCTAAATAAACAATTTAATTTTAGTAATGAAATGGTTTAAGACTTTTTTTTGTAATTTATGGAAATTGATGTAGGCTATAGTTAGAAAACTGAATTGTGCCAAATTTGTCTCCGTTAAAACCACCTGATTAAAATGATCCCCTTTATAAGTATAATCTGTTTTATTTGCTATAGTTAAAAAACAGTAAAACAATGTTTTATATAATAGTAGCCTATAAAGGGCAAATATAAAACACAAACGTAAATAAACTGCTGAAAATAACTATGCACAATACAAAACGCGGTCAATTTTAATGTTACATTAGCTTTACAATAATAAACAACATGTTTACTTGTACATGAAAGTTCGAGATGGGCAAATTACACACATACATGCCGGTTAGAATTGTGTCCGACTGCAGTCCGCCTTGCTCTGATGATGTCATGCTGACGTGTGTCAAAAAACTCTCGGCCTGGCCAAAATCCGCAGGCGAGCGCAGCTGCTTCTCACCGGCTGCGTTGATGAAAAGCACGATGGGAAACGACTTGCTGACGACACAGTTTAAATGCTCATTGGGCAAGAAAGTCAGCTGATATCTTCATCAATTTTCCACGAGCCCATTTAGGCTACTATAATAGTTTTTTTATTTATATGTGGAAAAATACAACTAGGCCCTATGTGAAATATACTGTCCTCATAACATTCTTCATGTAAAAGCAGTGATATTTTAATTGCATCAATTTCATCTGTCATAAAAAGCGCTTTGTATTTTCTTATTAAAGTATAACAAAAACATTACTAATCAAGATGGTAGGCCTATACATTTTATAAGGGACTAAGACTTAAATAAAATAAGAAAAAATGAAACGCTACAAGCAAAGAACAAAAAAGACCATCCATATTAATAAATACAGAACAAGACACAGGGGCTAATTTATAGTTTATATTTATTTAATAAGTCTAACAAGATTCCAGATTTTATTAGGCCTATTTGCTTTTGACAGAGTTTTTGAATATTGTCTCAAATAATTCTTAAATAGCCTATAAACGGTAAATCTACATTTGAGAATAAAATTCTTAGCTAACAAAAGTAAGTTATTAATCAAAAAACCTTCTTGACCTGCTATACATATTTCATTTAAATGTTAAAATCAACCACATTTTACTAATTTAACCACAATTGCACTTAATATTTCTAAGCAGAGAAAATATATTTGTGTTTTCTGGAAATGAGTTACAGAATATTAACAATAATAAATTTAACCTTTAGGAATTTCTTAAAATGTTGGGATAAACTGAAATCTTTAAATAGGAGGTTCTAATAGCTATGTTTAAACATTCGTTAGTAAAAAAAATGTGTTTAAACTCAGTTGGACCAAGGAAAATGCGATAAAAAAAGTGAACGAGATCTCTTCCATTGCTGACGTTTCCAGCCGACTTGAAAGCGAGATTTAGGAAGTGTCCGTCTTGCTTGCGCTGTTTTAACTCCTCCCCTTTTACTGCAGCCGCCAACTCTCGTCTTCCTTTCAGGCGAGGCAAGGCGCATCTCAAACAAGTCTATTCTGTCCCGACTCCCGTGGGCTTATGGGATAGATAAGTATCCCAAGTATCCATCGCTGAGTGCTTCAGATTCTGGGCGTAACCAGGAGGATTCGGACATACTGCTCTATTCACGTACTGTTTTCTCCTAGTAGGTAAGTAGGCGTATTCGGACGCAAGCACGTCCAAATCTCGCGAGAAACAGTCCACCACCCGGATATTTCTCGCCTGTTTAATGAAGACCGAGGTTTCGGACATAGGCTACTATTCGTTTGCCTACTGCTTTTTGCCTTTTATATAGTATCTGAATCTGAGCTGGACTGATCACATGAGAAACAAACTCTTTATTAAATATAACGTCTAATATATATTTGTGTATATTGTGAATGTGTAAAGAAGGCTTAAGTGTTTGTTGATCATATTGTCCATTTGAACAGTGTTTGGATAGGCTATTTTGTTCTTTTCTCTTATGTTGGTTGTTTTACAGAAACATACATAAATGATGTGAACTGCATAAACATAATTGGTAGTATTTACTACAGCACATTTTTATTTAATTACAGTCAAAAGGCCTATAGACATCAGACAGTGAGATGATTCTCGATTGTTTCAGCTCAATAAAGATTCAGTCATCATGTACTCATGAAACACAAAAGCAGCTCATTTCATCAATATTCTGTTGTGATATGTCATCAAGAGCAGATTGCTTGATCTACATCAGCTCATATAAGCACATATCAGAACTGACATTTGTGCGCGCGCGCACACACACACACACACACACACAGGCGCGCGCGTCATTTCTCAGCGGCTGACTTCCGATTCGGTTTGGATTCTTTGCGTGATGCTGCAACTTTGTTTAAAGATTTCCGCGTACACAAGACAATGACAACGGTAAGGACTCGCTCTCGGGTCTGATTTTCGGCTCAGTAGATCTGATCAAGTTTCGTGGTGTGTTTGATGTGTGTGTGTCCAGATGCCGCCGTGCAGCCAAGATGTGTGTTTTGATGTTGTTCTTATTTGATTTCTCCAACACTTTTTTTTTTATCAAAGTCAATAAACGTTACTTGCAAACATGACAAAAATGCTCGTGACAAACGAGCTTAGCAACATGTTTCACCCTTCTGATGAATTTCTGTGTCAAATTAACAATCAACAAATATACCATAATCTCATCATAACACGTTTAGTTTGTATTCTGAAATGACTTTTAACTATTGTGTAGCTGCGCGCGCACAGTAGCGCATGCAAACATCACTTCACATGACTCTCAGATTTGTGTGAAATCTTTTGTGTCTTTATTTATTTGTCCATCATCCGTATGAACACAGTTTGTTGTCTTGCTCTTCACTGCACTCTGCTGGTCACGCTCAATTGTGTTCAGCTCACTGTAACATAAACTACACTTTCTTTAGTTTTTATTGTTTGTTTACACTTGTTAGTATGTTTTTACATTTACATTTACATTTATGCATTTGGCAGACGCTTTTATCCAAAGCGACTTACATTACATTGTACTATACATTTGTACATTTTGTATAGTAAGCAAGTGGGGGTAAGGTGCCTTGCTCAAGGGCACCTCAGCCGTTACCCGCCAGCCCTGAGAATCAAACCAGCAACCTTCTGGTCATGAGTCCAACTCTCTAACCACTGGACCACAACTGCCCTTTTTAACCATTTTAAATGTCTGTCTGTTTATAGGTGGCTTCGTATCGGTGTTGAAGGCTGTTGTTGGTGTGTGTATGATGTCATATATATATATTTTGCTGTGTCCTCATTTGCAAAAGTTAAAACATAAAAAAGTCTTTAAATAATTTTCAAATAAAGTTTGTTTTGTTTAGAAATGCATTAGTTAGTTATTTAGTAAAAGTCATTGATGTGGAGTGATGAGCTTTTGGCTCAAAGTCTGTATTTAAAGTCACATCAAATGTGTTCAGTTGGGTTCAGGACTTGGTTTTATGCAGACCAGTCAAGTTCTTCCACACTGACTGAATCAATGATTTCTTTCTGAATCTTGTCTCATACACAGAGACATTGTCATGATGGGATAGAAAAGCGCTCTTATTCACAAACTGTTGCTATTAAATTACAAGCACACAGTTCTATAGAATATCATGATATAGATTTGTACTAAAGTCATGTTTATTAGAGTGACACAATACTTTTGCCAATATAGTGTATTTTATTTGGAATGCACCGATAATGTTGCAAATAGTATTCCAAAGATTCTTGGATGATCTACTACTTCCGGTAGAAATTCGAAGTGCAGAACGATGCACACTAACGGCTCATATTACCCACAACTCACCGCAAGCAGGCGGAGTTTAGTGATGCGCCAACTGCATTAATAAAATTAAATAACCGATGCGTCACTAAATTAATAAATATAACTATATAGTTAACATTACATATGAAACAATGAATGAATAAATATTTAAATGGAATAAAGAAATGTATTATATGTGTCATCATGAATCATTCTTTTGTTTAAATGATGAGAGGTGTTTTTGTGAATATAAACACAACCTCTTAAACTGTGACTATATTCACAAAAACACAACCTTTAGTGTCATTTATAAGTGTTTAAAGTATTAAACTGAACGTCACGTTTAACAAGGGCCTCATAAACTCTGATATGTGTGATATTATTATGTGCTGCTGTTCTGATTCACATCTCACTGACCTGAGGCCTGGAGATGGTTTGTGTGCGTGTGTGTGTGTGCGTGCGTGTGTGTGTGCGCGCGTGTGCGTGTGTGTGTTCATTTATTGTCTGCAGGTTTTTCAAAATGGACAGTTAAATATAGTTTGAGTTAGTTTCTCTATTTTTTGAAGCAGTAAGAATGTTTTCTGTGGATAGGAAAGTGACATTAAATATTGTGTGTTACAGACATTTCTGAACTCCGTTTTTCACTCATGCACGCGCACACACACACGCACGCACGCACACACACACACACACACAGCTGCTGGTGATGTATGATTTGAAGGATATTTGTTTGTAATGAAACAGTGGACTGAAGTAAAGACTGAAGGTGTGACTGATCTCATGATGCTGTTCAGTTTGTGAGATGTGTTGTGTTGATCTTCTCTCAGACTCGCTTATGTTTCCAGCTCTGAATTATTCAAGGCTTTCCTGCCCGTTTGAAGTCACATGATAGCGTGACCTGGAGTGAAGCACAGAAAAATGTCTGTCAGAGATCAGGTGAAACGTGACCTCCCCTCACACACCTTCACATGACACACGAGACATGAAACCCAACACGCTCTGGCGTCCCCTCGCTCCTCTCGTCTTACCTGCGTCCAGGAGCCGTTTGTCTTTCAGTCTGCATTTGTTCTCTCTCACACTCGGGTTTGTTGAAGACGTTGTGTTTGTGTTCGGCTCTCTTCAGCGCTCCGGCAACACATCGCCATCTCGGACATCTTCAGGGACGTCATGGCTGTACGAGGCACCATCCCTCCTCCGGATTACTACCCGTTCGACATCGCTCTGTCTGCGCAGCCACCTGAAGATCTGCAGGGCTTTTACAAGGGCAGCGCACACATGCTGAGCAGATCAGGATCTCATTATGGGCTGGCGGCAGGAGGGGTCAGGTCCGCTTGGGATCAAGGGCAAGCCAGAGCGACTACTCCAGGTCTTGCGCTCGGTCCTCCACCTCCTCCTCCCCCGCCGCCGCCTCCTCCCCCGCCCTCGGCTCATGAGATCAGCCGCTTGTACAGGGATTCTCTGGCTGTCAAGATGATTTCAGATAATCAGCGCGCTCGCAGTAGAGCCGCATCGCCCGCCTGCTTCGCCATCGAGTCCGGCGTGTCCAGGTTTCCGGCCGAGCCGTGTCATTCTGCGTACGGTGACGTCAACGGCCTCTCCCTGGAGTCCTGTCAGCCACCCTCCACCTGCATAGTGATGGACCCCACGGCTCCGGTCATGGATGGAAATATGTCCCGAGGGACGCAGGCTTATGGCTCCATGGCGACGCAGAGGATGCCCTACGACCCTGCTTACGACCCCAACGCGGCGATGGCACATGGCGCGCTGCCCGTCCACCACCCTTCGGCGGCCGTTTCTGTAGACCCGAAGAGAAGCGTGGATCCGGGGTTCCTGGCTCTGCTGCGCTCGGAGGGCCTGTCGGAGAGCACCATAACTCTGCTCCTGCAGCAGGGCTTCGACTCCACCGCCATGCTGGCCGTGATGGAAGACCATGACGTCCGCTCGGTTTCGCCCAACTTGGGTCAGGCACGCATGCTCTCTCGACTGGTTCTCAACTGTAAGACGGGTGCGAGCGGTGCCACCATCCTGCGGGGTCGCTCCAACAGCTTCAGTCACCGCAGTGACCTGTACGTGCAGCCTCAAGCTCTCGGCGTGGACGGTCACCTCGTGCAGCAGCCGTCCACCGCCCTGCCGTCCGCCTCTCCGAGAATGGGTGAGTTTCTGGGTCGCCGGCCGAGCAGCGCTCCCTCTCAGCATCTGCTGGAAACTGCCATGTACCCAGGGGCTCGGCCGCTCGCAGGGCTTCCCATCAGTTCAGGCGGTTATGGTGCGGGTTTGCCGCAGACGCGCCCCCTCTCCATGTACAACAACAGTCACGCCGGCTTCGCGGCATCCGCTCAACAGCAGCCCGTGGCACCTAAGACCTTCTCCAGCACCTACACGCCCATGGAGCTGATGAAGCGTCCTGTGAATCTTCCTCCTCTGTCTCCGGCTCACAGTCCTCATCACAGTCCTCAGTTACTGCGGAAAGGAGCCGCTCCTGTGGACGCTGCCGTTCTTCAGGTGTCTTCAGCCTTGCAGACTCAGACCCTCAATCCAAGCAACAAGCTGAGCCGTCGGACCGGACCGCCCGTCATCGTGTCCACCATGGCTTCTCCTGACACAAGTAAACTTCTTTTATTCTGTCATCACCTCAGATCTCTTGTGTTTGATTTCTTTACTCTGTTCATTCTTTACGGTCTGAGTTTGAGTCTGCTTCAATGTTTTCATTTGACATAAAACACTTTAAAGTTCTGAATGCTTACAGTAAATGTTGATGTTGGACATGTAAAGTGGATTTGGCGATGTGTTCTGTTTTTAGATCATGAGGGTGTTTATGTTTGGCATGTGCTGAAGGGATTCAACCGCTGTGATCCTGAAAACCTTGAATAGACTTTATAAACCTTTATACACACACGTACGCGCACACAGACTATTAAAGTGATTATGATAAACTCCACTGACTTCACACAAAATATCTTCTGTTGTGTTTCACTGAAGAAAACACATACAGATTTTTAAACACATGAGAGAAAAGAAATGATGACAGAATTTGGATTTTTGGCCTGAACTGTCCTTTAAATAAAAGCCACAGAAATATCTGCAGCAACAGTTTGTTTGTGTTATATCAGCGTTATTGAAATCAAACAAACATTATGAGCTGAAAGAACTACATGCTCACTGTTCATGCTTGTGTGTGTGCGTGCGTGTGTGTGTGTGTGTGTGCGTGTGTGTGTAGTATAATCAGAGTCTTAAGCCTTAAATCTTATTAGCTGAGTCTCTCTCAGGTTGTGTAGATCTCTGATAAGGGTTTGTGACATTTGTGAACACAACCTGTTCATGTAAATGAATAAAAGCAGAACATCACTGAGCTGTTCTGTATCCAAACACAACAAGAAGTTCTTGTGTTGCTCTCTGTGTGTGTGTGTGTGTGTTTTTGAGAGAACCCGTTTACACTCAGAGAGTATTGAGCACACGCTGCAGTGCATTATGGGTAGTGAAGACGTTTGGAAATGTTAATTCGATTATGAGCTGTCAGACGTGTCTGTTATGTGTTCAGCACGTGTCCTGTAGAGAAACAAACTTTAGCTCTCAGTGAGAGGTTAGGATTGTGTTGGTGAACAGCTCATGTCTGTCGATTGTTAGGTTTCATGCAGATAAATAAATAATCCATTGTCTGTACATATCAACACACACTCTGCTTCCTGTTTCTCTCTGAAAGATTTCACTTTTTACTTTAGAGTGTTTTTCATTTCATAACCTTTGCTTTAAGTTTAATGTTTCTGTCAGCTTGTTCTATTCTTGACATGTTTCTTAAGTTTTCAAGCAGGTCACGCGCGCGCACACGCGCACACACACACACACACACACAGTGACTGTGATTGGCTGTTTCTGTCAGCACTTCCTGTGTGATGTCACTGTTACTGAATTCAGCTGCTGTCCAATCTCATTAAGAGCTTTTGTCGTGTGTGTTTTCTTTACTCAGATGATGCAGTCGACTCATATCAGATATGAAAACATTAAAGCAATGATGTCTAGATACCTCACATTGGTCATAGATGAAGAGTAATTCATGACATAACAGATATTATACTGCTGTATAAAATTACGGTGATGCATTATTTCACATGTTATGTTTTATTGTGTAATTGTTGTGAATATGATTGCTGATTGTTGTGTTTGTGTGTTTTAAGGTATCCGACCTCAGATCATGAACGGTCCTCTTCATCCTCGTCCTCTGGTGGCTCTGTTAGACGGTCGGGACTGTACGGTGGAGATGCCCATCCTGAAAGATCTTGCGACTGTCGCCTTCTGTGACGCACAATCCACACAAGAGATTCATGAGAAGGTAAACGCACTCACAACTGTGTGTTCACTGGGTTTGTGTGTTTATTTGATTTGTGTGTGTGTGTGTGTGTTGTAGGTGTTAAATGAGGCTGTTGGTGCGCTGCTGTATCACACGATCACTCTGACACGAGATGATCTGGAGAAGTTTAAAGCTCTCAGAATCATTATTCGCATTGGCAGCGGATACGATAACATCGACATCAAAGCTGCAGGAGAACTCGGTACAAAAACATGACACAATCACACAAATACACATCACAAACACACAACACAAACATTTGTGTATTTGTGTTGTGTGTGCAGGTATCGCGGTGTGTAACATACCATCAGCAGCAGTGGAGGAGAGTGCAGATTCGACTCTGTGTCACGTGTTGAATTTGTACCGGAGGAACACGTGGTTGTATCAGGCGCTGCGGGAGGGCACACGCGTGCAGAGCGTCGAGCACATCCGTGAGGTGGCGTCAGGAGCTGCTCGTATCCGCGGAGAAACACTCGGACTCATCGGATTCGGTTAGACACACACAAGAACCCTCTCAGACCTGATTAACCTGTGTGTGTGTGTCAGTGCTGGATTCACATGTCTATTGTCTGGTTGTGTGTTTCTGAAGGTCGCACGGGTCAGGCTGTGGCTGTGAGGGCTAAAGTGTTCGGCTTCAATGTGATCTTCTATGACCCGTATCTACAGGACGGTCTGGAGAGATCTCTGGGTGTTCAGCGTGTTTATACACTACAGGATCTGCTCTATCAGAGCGATTGTGTGTCTCTACACTGTAACCTGAATGAACACAATCACCATCTCATCAACGACTTTACCATTAAACAGGTACACAAGCACACAAGCTGTGAAGTGATGAAGCCAGAGACGTGATGTTGACGATGATGTCTTCTTCTCTGCTTTACCATCCATCACTGATGTAACTTTGTGAATGGAGCAACAGTGTCATTACACCTGTCTGTGTGTTGTGTGTGTTAGATGCGTCAGGGGGCGTTTCTGGTGAACACAGCTCGGGGGGGTCTAGTGGATGAGAAAGCTCTTGCTCAGGCTCTGAAAGAAGGACGAATACGAGGAGCTGCTCTAGATGTGCATGAGACTGAACCCTTCAGGTGACTCACACACACAATTCTTTACATTTTTCTGTTTGTTGTTATTAAGTTCATATTAAGTTGCATGTGTGTATGTGTGTAGTTTTGCACAGGGGCCTTTGAAAGATGCTCCTAATCTGATCTGTACTCCACACACGGCCTGGTACAGTGAACAAGCGTCTCTAGAGATGAGAGAAGCAGCAGCCACAGAGATACGCCGAGCCATCACAGGTACAACACACACTAACACACAGATGTGTAGATGATGTGTAGATGATGCGTAGGTGATGTGTAGATGATGGCGTAGATGTTGCGTAGATGATTGCGTAGGTGTTGCATAGGTGATGCGTAGGTGAATGTTTAGGTGATGTGTAGGTGATGCGTAGGTGTTGCGTAGGTAATGCGTAGGTGATGTGTAGATGTTGCATAGATGATTGCGTAGGTGTTGCGTAGGTGAATGTTTAGGTGATGCGCAGGTGTTGCGTAGGTGATGCTTAGGTGTTGCGTAGGTGAATGCTTAGGTGATGCGTAGATGATGGTGTAGGTGATGTGTAGATGATTGCGTAGGTGATGTGTAGATGATGGCGTAGGTGATGTGTAGATGATGGCGTAGGTGATGTGTAGATGATGGTGTAGGTGATGTGTAGATGATTGCGTAGGTGATGTGTAGATGATGGCGTAGGTGATGTGTAGGTGATGTGTAGGTGATGCATAGGTGATGTGTAGGTGATGCATAGGTGATGTGTAGATGATGGTGTAGGTGATGTGTAGGTGATGCATAGGTGATGTGTAGATGATTGCGTAGGTGATGTGTAGATGATTGCGTAGGTGATGTGTAGATGATTGCGTAGGTGATGTGTAGACGATGGCGTAGGTGATGTGTAGGTGATGCATAGGTGATGTGTAGATGATTGCGTAGGTGATGTGTAGATGATGGTGTAGGTGATGTGTAGGTGATGCATAGGTGATGTGTAGATGATGGTGTAGGTGATGTGTAGGTGATGCATAGGTGATGTGTAGATGATTGCGTAGGTGATGTGTAGATGATTGCGTAGGTGATGTGTAGATGATGGTGTAGGTGATGGGTAGATGATGGCGTAGGTGATGTGTAGGTGATGCGTAGATGATGGCGTAGGTGATGTGTAGGTGATGTGTAGGTGATGCGTAGGTGATGTGTAGATGATGGTGTAGGTGATGTGTAGGTGATGTGTAGATGATGTGTAGATGATGGCGTAGGTGATGTGTAGGTGATGTGTAGATGATGGCGTAGGTGATGCGTAGGTGATGCGTAGGTGATGCGTAGGTGATGTGTAGATGATGGCGTAGGTGATGTGTAGGTGATGTGTAGATGATGGCGTAGGTGATGCGTAGGTGATGCGTAGGTGATGCGTAGGTGATGTGTAGATGATGGCGTAGGTGATGTGTAGGTTATGCGTAGGTGATGTGTAGATGATGGCGTAGGTGATGTGTAGACGATGGCGTAGGTGATGGCGTAGGTGATGGCGTAGGTGATGCGTAGGTGATGTGTAGATGATGACGTAGGTGATGCGTAGGTGATGGCGTAGGTTATGCGTAGGTGATGTGTAGATGATGGTGTAGGTGATGTGTAGATGATTGCGTAGGTGATGGCGTAGGTGATGCGTGGGTGATGTGTAGATGATGTTATACTCAATCCTCACTGTTTCACTCTCAGGTCGTATTCCAGACAGTCTGAGAAACTGTGTCAATAAAGAGTTCTTCATCACCTTGTGCCCGTGGGGCATCATAGAGCAGCATGGTGTTCATCCTGAACTCAATGGAGCTGCTTACAGGTGTAACACACACACACACACACACACACAAAATGTGTGTTTGACTTCATGTGAAAGAACCACAAGAACCGACAGGTGAAAGACATCAAAGTACAACGAGATTTCTGTACCACAGAGTACCACTTTGATGTCATCCACCTGTGCTGTGCGGTGCTGCATAAAGTCTAACAAGCCTAAAATCCTGTTGACATGATCACATGACATGAGTTTAACTCTAAGCCCCGCCCCATGTGCTTTCTTTCTCAGCCAAGTCAACCAATCACTACAAGCCATCACTACCGGCTCCATCCTCCAAGACAAAATCAATGCTTGAATGAAGAGCAGGTAAATCTTAAAAGACTGCGAGCCGTCTCTCTCTCATTGGCTTCAGCCTCATCAGCATCATTACCCAACAACTGTGTTTCGTGTTCTAACCTTTGACCTCTGCTGTAGGTCATTGGTTGGTGTGGCATCAGGGGGCTTTCCAGCGGGTGTGGTGGGTCTGCTATCAGGCGGGGCTATCAGTAGCCGACTCACAGCCCGTAACAGACACTCACCAAACACACAGAGAGAGCAGAGAACATGACACACACACACACACACACACACACACACACACACACACACACACACACAAACACTGAACTGATTTTTTCATGTTATTTGGGAGGAAATGGATGTTTTTGATCTGCACAGATACTCCGCCTCAGACACAAAACATTGATGAACACACAAACACTTTATTTGAACATATATCTTTACAGTATGTTTATTTTCAGTCTAGTTAGTGCAAATAATTGTATTGAAATGAAACAGATATGATTGATCACCAGCAATGAACACTCTGACGTGTGTGTGTGTGTGTGTGTGTGCGTGCGTGCGTGCGTGCGTGCGTGCGTGCGTGCGTGCGTGTTCATTCTAAGCAGTGATTGTGTGCTGCACAGGTGCACAGAATAAATAGCAGATGAAGGTTGTTTCATATTTTATATTCTGTGAGTTTGTGGTTCATTTTGCTATATGACTCAGGAAAAACACATTTTTCATTTTCTATCCAAACAAGTTAAATGATCAGCATATTTTCTCATGTTAGTATTTTTATAAAGCAACATCATAATGTTTCAAGAACTGAACATTTAAATTTTAATAAGTTTTAATAAGTTTGTATTTGCTCTAGATAAATGTACTTATTTAACCAGCGCTTCTCAACTGGTGTGTATTAAGTCTGTATTAAAAGTGATGTAAAACTACACAAAATATTTATGTTTATTGACATTTATTGTTCTCTGGATAAAGATGTTTTGTGTCAAACATTTAATGTTTGAAGACATTTTTGTGTGTCTTTTGTATTATAGTTGTAGTATTGTGTCGAGTTGACCTCATGAGTCTGAACACAAAACCAGTTGGGAAGCGCTGCTGGGTGAAATTCTTTTCTGTCTCATTTCTTTGGTTTAGTTTGTTGAGATGTGTTTGTTTGTTTGTCTGACAGAAAGAAAGAAAGAATCGAACACAAGCAGAAGTGTGAGGTTGACTTATTGTGATTGTTTTTTTCTGGTACTAACATTTATCACAGTTCAATTAAAATATGCTGGATTGAAATTCTCAGTATTTCTGTCCTTGTATATCATATGAATTTATGCATGTATTCTAGCACCCACATATACCCCAGTATATTCTCTGATAAACTATTCAAGCATTTTTGTAATTAGGCCTTATAAACTATTTCATTCATACTCATTCAAACTGTATTATGACAAATCTTGTAATAATTACATTACAGTACACGTTATATGGTTCAACACAGGGTGATAGTGAATTATGAGCGGGGTTCAACCCCTAGATGAGGATTGATTCCCAATAAAGACTTTAAAACAAGATGTAGTCAGGAGATTTGAGACGAAGTAACGTAAGATAAAACTAATTTGTTAAGTTAAAAAGGTTTAAATTGCTCTGTAAATATAAATCCTAACAGCCCAAAAAGGATCATCGTCAAAGCATTAGCGCGCCCACGAGGCTAGGCGGGAAATAACGTTACCTCGCCGTTTTACTGAGGGTAAGTATTTAACAGGCTTTTCTAACGTACAGATATTAATGATCGAATTATAATTACGTGTTAAAATAAGGTAAATGATTAAGACGATGTTGACCTGGTAATGCGTTATATTAAATTGAAATGAAAGCCTTTTATGTCATTTCATACTGTACGTTAGCTTTGCATACAACAACATGAGCAGCGCTGATACTGTAACGTGTTTAAAACAAAGATAAAAATGAAAAGTAAAAGAGAATTTTATAGTAGGATAAAATTATATACAATATAGTTAAGTTCTTCCACACTGACTGAATCAATGATTTCTTTCTGAATCTTGTCTCATACACAGAGACATTGTCATGATGGGATAGAAAAGCGCTCTTATTCACAAACTGTTGCTATTAAATTACAAGCACACAGTTCTATAGAATATCATGATATAGATTTGTACTAAAGTCATGTTTATTAGAGTGACACAATACTTTTGCCAATATAGTGTATGTGTGTGTGTATATGTTGACATTTAAGATATTTAAATTAAGTTAATTCTGTCAGTATGGGTAAAAGCAGTAATTATAAACAGAAGATTCAATTACAAGTGAAAGTAGTAAAGACCCGACAAGTCCTCACTACAAAACTGCAACTGCAATTAACTACTAGAATATTATTGATAATCGTACAACTATTATCTACATTTTATTTGATTTGAGCCTAGTTGTGCAAGCACTAACAAGCTTGTAGAGATGCTGCAGCTTTGGTCTGAGGGGAACTGGTTCCCCTGGTTGGGTCTGGGTTCTCCCGAGCTTATTTTCCTTTGTGTGCGCGAGTGTGTGTTTGATGAGCGTGTGATGTGGGTGTAATCTTTTTTAAATATGTTGTTCTTACTTTCCTTTTACAAATGTAATGTTTTGCTTATAATCATTTTGTCTTATGTACAGCTGCATTGTAACAATGAAAATTGTAAAAAGCGCTATTTAAAATAAACTTGAGTTGAGTTAAAGTCATTGTATTATACATTTAATGTGAGTTTATAGGTCTGATAGCAGTTGATAAAAGACGGTCCTGTAAATGAGTGATCTGTGTTTTTAAGAAGCTCTCCCATCAGCAGGAGATCAAACAGGTGTTTTTCCTGTGTTCATGTTTTTGGCCCTCGTGAGATAGCAGGAGCAGGTCATGTTTGTCAGGGATGCTGGGCTGAGATAAACACATTTTAGTCTGTGACACACAACACACCAGCAGCCACACATCACTGGGGATTTTTGTAGCTTTAACGTGTGTTGATTGATAATGACATGTTTAAATGTGACGCTACAGACGTTGTTGGAACATTAAACGTTATCACGTCCCTTATCAGGGAAATGTGTTTAATGCTTTTGTAAGTTTAGTTTAGATGTCGATGTCGAGCAGTTGTGGTGGAGTTCATTTACAACCTAAGCTTTAGAAAAGAAAACGTGATGGTGGATCAGTGGAAATGATGTGAATAAAAAAATAATGCTTTATGTTTTGCATGTAAAAGCTTAAAAAACATGATCTATTGAGGTATTTGCAGCCCATCACATTCACCTTATGTATATCTGTAGAGATACGTCTGTGTTTTCTCTGACTGTACATTGACGCATATTCTTCACACGTTACAAACTAAAATCATATTCAGTGTCACGTATGACTGCAGGGTTTCAAAGATGACTGCTTTAAAACATGAACTACTGTAAAAATACACCAGCTCCTCTAAAAGTAATGAGACAGATAAATAAACAGACAGACAGGTTTTTAGTTTAATGTTGAAGCTCTCTGTTGAAGTCTCGTGTAATTTGCTCTGTGACATCACAGACAACACCTGTCAAGAACTCATACAGATAAACATTCAGTTTTCTAGTGTAATTCATCTCCAGCATCAATAAATACATTCAGATTAACACACACGCACACTCGAGCAGCTGACAGTACTGAAGATAACGTCACATGTGAAAAACACACGTATAGAACATGTGTTAATCTGTGTTTTATCTGAGCAAACAAAACTCTAAAGAATAACATGTGCTATGTTTAAGTGCTTATTTAACATCTGATCCAGGATGCATTTTACCAGCATTTATGGATACAAATGTGAAAGAAACATTCATTAAAGTATTTAAATCCCTCACTAGAAGCTGCTGTGGTTTTAGGGGAGCTGCACTGCATTCTGGGAGTCTGTTGAAATGTTTGGGGTCGTTCCGTCCATGAACACAAGATCACTCTTCTTCATCATCCTCACCGTCGGAGTGAACGGGACACGAGCGCATCTGTCTGTATCCGTCCAGCCATTTGTCCAGCATGTGTGTGACGAGCGGGTGATGTCTGCGTCTGCTGCTCTTCTGCAGAGCTGCCAACATCCCACCATCAGTGACACAACAATCCAACCACTGACGGAGAAGACGCTCCTGCTGATCCTCACTGCCCATCTGAACATCAGACACACACACACACAGGTCACACATCAGAAGCTCAGATCTTCATCACATCAACATTGACTCTCAGGAGCAAATGGGTTGTGAGTCTCATGTTGTCTTTTGTTTTTTGTGTGTGTGTGTGTACTGACCTCTTGTTCAGACAGGAAGTGGATCTGTAGAAGTTTCCTCTCACTGTCCACCAGTGGGAGAAAAGTCACAGTGACATCATCATCCGTGTCGAGGTTGGCGCCTGCGCCACGATTATCATAGCCGTCGGTTTCCATGCCAACCAAAGCGGAAAAGTGACCTCTTGTGTAACCAAGTGCAATCGGACTTTTCCAGCAAAAGCTCTGTTCCCACAGCAACGGCAGGTAAACACCTGTGCACACACACGCACGCGCACACACACACACACACACACACACACACACACACACACGCACGCACACCTGTATCAATAAAGCAAAATCACACCGGATTCACACATGGAATAAACAGAAGTGATTTTGTCACCTTGAAATCGAGTGTAGCCTAAAGTTTCTCCACGGAAACTCTTGTAATACTTCACCCCATAAACAATGATGGGCCGCCTCAGAATATGAGACAGAACAAAAACATGAGTGTGTTCCAAACTGGCCCCGGGCTGCAGACACACAAACACAATCATCGCTGTTTACAGATATACTCGGAGCACATGAAGAAATAAGAAGAGATTTTAAATCATACTAAAGTGAATAAGTAACAATAAGCAGTGTGTGTGTTACCTGACTGGCGAGATTAAGGATGGAGGTCCAGTCATTCTGCCACTGTTCCTCTCTGAGAGAAAAGCGAAGCCCAAAACTCTGAGAATACCACGATTCCCATTCTTTCCAGCGTGTGTAGAACCTACACACACACACACACAGGGTGAAAACAGTGTTGAAGAGTGTCAGTATCGTGTGTGTGTGTGTGTGTGTGTTCTCACCAGTGTGAGCAGGTGTGTAAGCTATCATGTAGAGTTCTTCTGAGCACTGAGTCTTTATCATAAATGCCCCATGTGGCCTGTAGGACAGAGTCCAGAAGACAGTCTCCAGCGGTGCGATTCCACAGAGCATACAGACGATTCCCAAACTCCAGAGACCAGTTAATGACTGCAGACTCCTCCAGCTCTACACACACACACACACACACACACACACACACACACACACACACACACACACACACACACACACACACCTTAAATGATGTCGCTAAAGCTTAACAGACAGATATCACTTATGTCTTGTCAAACTCTTTTGAAACAGAGGAGTTTATAGAGCAGACAGTGAATGTGTTGCTGTAGTCTCACCTTTCTGAACATCACGGTCCAGCACCTCATCAAAGAGTTTCTCCTGAACAGCAGGAGGCAGATCTTCAATATCTGTCAAAAATAAAAACCTTCAGCTAAAGCTCTGACAACATCGACACACTGTAAATGGACAAACTGTAAATTTCACGAGTTAATTTCCAAACACACACAGTAAGAGTTTATCTCTCAGAGGTCAGAGATGTGTTCTCTCACCCGCAGGCAGTGTGAACGTCACAAGCTCTGTCAGGAAGTAGCAGTTAAAATCTCCTTTGCGCTGATGCAGAGATGCGCTGATCTCCCTGCGGATCTGTTCTGTCAGTTCAGGACAAACCATGGCAGGGATGCATTTCACCGCCCGCTGCGACACCTGCGACCACACGCAAACACATCACCTGTACTGCAGGGCAAACACATTTAGCATTCACACACGTGGAGCTTTCGGACAGCCATACCTCCGTCAGCAGGACTGTCAGCATGTCCTGTCTCTGGAAGCGGATAGAAAGATGAACGAGTGTGAAGCCGACATCAAACGCAGAAGGTCGACCGAGCAGACGCACTTCATCAGAGGTCAGCTGACGCGCGATGTCTCCACCCGACGACTTGTAAGCATCTACTGCGGCTAGATCCCCCTCAACTACACCTGCACACACATACACGCATGTTGAGCGGGATAATCTCAGCAGATGACACACGTATGACACACAGAGACACACTCACCCGTGCAAGCGTTGAGAAAGAGCCAGTCTGTCCTCCTCATGCGGTTCTTCATCTGTTTGACTTTCTTTAAGTCCATCTCATCTTTACCGCTCTGAGCTCCTGCGGTCAGCGTCATCTGCAGCTCAGTCTCACACCGTCGCCCCGCTCCACGCCCGCTGACCCGCTCATTAATCACAGATGGCGGCTCATCGGGCTCAGGTGACTGGACAGTGTTGTTAGGTCTGGGGTGGTCACACACAACGCAGTTTGGGGATTTGGGCAAGTTCTCATAAGTGCAGACGGAGCAGGTCCAGCACTGTACCCATGTGTTGGCTCGGTTCCGGTCATTGTATTCCTCACAGGGGTCCGTGTGGGAGGTGGTCGTGGGGCGTCTGATGGTTCCTGATGTCTGCGGGCTGTCGGTGGGGCTGCGCGGGCGGATGCTCTGACACTGAGTGCAGCGGATCGCTCGGGGCCAGTTCTGATAGGTGCACACTGCACATGACCATTGACAGCTGCGCTCAGAGGACTCTGCGGGGTGGACGCGGGCCCGAGCGCTGGAATCAGGACAAATGAGCAGGTGACTGTCACTGCACACAGTGTCCCACTGATGTCCCGAGCGCAGGTCGCTGTCACCTGAGAACACCTCCTCTGTTATGATGCTTCCCATAGGCCTCTGTGCCCGGCACATTGTGCATTTGATGGCTGACGGCCAGTTTTCATACGTGCAGTACTCACATGACCACTTCACACATACATCTGTCATGATGATCAACACACACACACACACACACACACACACACACACACACACACACACACACACACACACACACACACACACACACACACACACACACACACACACACACACACAAAGTCAACAACACACAATTACATCAGTTTCACACAAACTCAAACAGCGATCTGCAACACAAAAACAAAAAGAGACATTTCAGCATTCTGAGAGACGAAAATCGATAAGAAAAAACATGATTCCTGTCAGTGCTGTGACAGATAAATATACCCACATTTAATACTCCTGTAAACACTCACATTAGTCTGAGCGCTTTTACTCGACCTAAGTCGTGTTGTTTATTCGACAAATGCTGTTTTCAGTTGCTAAATACTGTTTGGAATCGCTATATGTTGATTTAGTCGAGGATTTAACAGCAAGGCTAACAAAATTAAAACTACCAGCGTCTCGCGCACTGTCATGTGCATGTGATCGAACGCTCCGCTGCTGATTGGATAGCTTCAAACAACGTGACTCTGAAAGCGCCCGCCCTCGTCTGTCATACCTTTATTGAATGTTTGTATATTTTTATTTATTCATTAATCTTTCACTTACGTACGTATTTTATTAACATTATGTCACCGTTTTGATTAAAACGGGTATGACAATAAAGACAGACAGACAAATGACACGCCCTCTTGTGACGGCTCGCCACCCCAACATGGCGGCTTACTTGAACCGGCTGCATCACATTTCACTGCACGTATCGAACGTGGATAAAGTCGCTCATGAGCTCGTGTCGCGCTTTCGGTTTCGCGTGTTTGCGGCCAGACTGACAGACCGAGCGAAACAGCTTGCGGTCCGCAGAGGATCGGCCGTGTTTGTGGTGAACGAGCGGTCGCTAGGAGCTCAGCAGAGGTTGAATGGACACGAGTCACGTGTGTGGAGTCCCGTCACAGCCAAACATCATCAGCACTTTCAGTATCTGTACGGAGCCCACGCGCACTATCCAGTGGACACTGCGTGTAATGTGTGTTTTGAGGTGTCGGATGTGGAGTGCTCGTCCAGGGCGCTGCGTGATCAGGGCTGCGAGTTCCTCCTGCCGCCCACTGAAGTGTATGACGATAGTGGGGTGGTCACGTACTCCATCATCAGGTCTGTAGTGGGTAACGTGTGTCACACTCTCGTAGACACGTCTCGGTACCAAGGCGTGTTTCTGCCGGGCTTCTGTCCGGTCGGAACTGAAGACAACGACTCCGATCACTCGTGCCCGATCACTCATTTCGATCACATCACATACGCGTGCACGAGGAGAAGTTCGCCGGACATCAAGCGCTGGTACGAGAAGAACTTTGGCTTCCAGAGATTCTTCATTAACAGGTATCGGTGTTTAGTTTCTTAACTCAAACCATGGATTTACTCCACTAACCATACTGTGATATTTAAACATGAAACACTGAATTCCTGAAGATTTATCGCACTCTCAATACTGCAATAAAATACACATGCACATGTATTAATGTGTCTGCAGAAATGAAGATGTAGAAGAGGGATATGTTCTGAACCATGACGGCATGGGACTGCGTCTCACAGCTATGCAATATTGGAAATATAGTGAGTCTGGAGTAAAACTTCAGTTCAGAGATGAAAAGGAGACAGACTGCAAGTTTGTGATGGCCGAGTCTCTTCCAGAACAAGGTGATTTGTCACACATTGTGTCCTGTTCTGAGATGCTTTCTAATGTTAATACACTATACAGACCTGAACTGTCCGTTTGATATTTTATTGTGTTCAGGCAGCAACCAGGTGGACACGTTTCTGGATGAGCACAGAGGTGCAGGTATCCAGCACATTGGCCTGTACACAGAGGACATCGTGTCCACAGCTCGAACTCTGAGCCAGGCCGGGGTGCAGTTCTTCTCACCCCCTCCCACCTACTACACTGAGGTCAGTGTGTCACTAAACAAGAACATTCAGATATTAAAGATCCTGCTTAATATATATATGTGTGTGTGTGTGTGTGCGCGCGCAGGTGGAGAAACGGCAAGAGATTATGGAGGCCGGTCATGATCCTCACATGTTGAGTCAGTACGGGATCCTCCTGGACACAGACGTCCACACACACAATGCGCCCAGCCAACGGTACGATCCAGTCAGCATTGGCCACAGGTTGTTTGTCTAGATGAATCGGGCTTTAGCTGTTTTGTGTGATCACAGGTATCTGCTCCAGGTGTTTAGCAAACCCATTTTTGAAGAGGACACATTTTTCCTGGAGCTCATCGAGCGGAAGGGAGCCACAGGCTTCGGTGAGGGGAACATTCGAGCGCTCTGGAGATCCGTTCAAGCTTATATGAATGAAGAACAGGAATGTGATGAATCCGACTGTAAAAACAAACAGACTGGACAACACTAATCCCAATGTGTTATGATGTGTACAACACTGACACTTACACTCATTATAGTATATGTAGTATACATTTCAACAGGACTTTTAAGATAAAGCTGACATTCAGCACATTTCTAATATTATCCAATTTAATTAAAAATAATAAATAATCATCGCGTAAGCTGAGATCTCTGTCAGGGTAATGTAATGTACTGCATTATCTGTCACTCTTGTGACGTTCACTGTAAGAAAAAACATTACAGCAGTTATCAGATTCATCAAAGCCTCCAGACAAAAATATGACACATTTTTTCTTTTATCACCTGACAGAAGCAGAATTTTATAATGTAATGGATTCAGTTAGTACCTGCTGTGAGAGACACAGATGCTTTCTGCAAATATTATTCTCATCATACCAGCTCATGATAATCTATGTGTCTTAGGATGCATGTTGTTTATTTCAAGATGAAGTAACATTAGACTCCAAAGGCCGGTCGACACACTTAACCTCATGACCTAATAATACTGTTATTTCAGTGTGAAAAGGGGGACAGTTTAAAATGTTACACAGTTTATGAAGGACACAAATTGGATCTTCAGCAACATATATCTACATCTCAAATGTATTACAATCTTCAAGCACTTCTTGGAAAAGTGTGACATCAAACCATAAACTTGGAACAATCCTTGTTAAAAACAATAACTAGATTAAACACGTGTGTAGTTTATTATATACATCATTTTAAAACGTTATTTATTGTTTTATCATTTACAACGTTACTAACTTATTTTTGTCATGTTTTGCTTGAAAATAAATGACGATTGTTTGTATATTTTGTCTGCGTGAAGGTTAGTTTCAGACTGTAGATGGTGCTGCAGAGGTTCTGTTCTTCACGAAACTTTCCACAGCAAAACACACTGAAGGCTGGTGAACCACACGAGCTGTGGAATTTTCCACAAACTCAGCTTAACCAACTTCATTATCACTTTTAAACAGACTAAATTATCACAGTAACTATTAATAATACCTGCTGATGCAACGTTAAATCAAGTAGTTTTGCTGTCTAGCATTTTAGATTCATTTACTGTGCTTATGAGCTGGTTCGTCTTAGATTATTAGAATACATTTTATTAACACAACAGTCGACATACACGTTTAGATTAACCCTTGTTTATTCGTCGGCGTCACTAGTTTTCCACGAGGTTTATATAAACAGTAATTAATAGATGTACACGCTCATAATGATCAGTTTATCAAATAAAGCGGCTCGTCTTCACTCTTTCTTGAGATGCGCTGTATTGTATTGTGAGTTGTGTTGGGCGACTCCAGTCCGAGCATGAGGGGGGACTCTTGCTTTCAATATTAAACATACAGCAACACTCAGTCAAAGCGAATCAGATATTATTGTTATTACGCGTATGTTATACACATATATATACTAATATCTCACTCAGTAAATGTGTCAGGTGTGTGTTTCTGTATGTTTTGTATTATACTGTAATTCCGCATCCCCCTCTTCGCTGCTGACGCCGCCGTGTTGAGCGAGCGCGCACTCGCGTGTGTTCTCCGTGCTCGAGCGGCGGCGGTGGTGAGCTAAGCGGCGGGATGAAGATGATCTGAACGATCCGGCCACCGCGACGAGACGCGCCGCTCGCTGTCTGCGTGAGTATTTACACAAATACTTGTGCAGGAGTATATTTAAGTATTGTCGAGTAGATTTCCAGCGGCTCGCGCTTCCCGCGACTGACAGGGCCGTTAGCAGCTTTTGTTCCTTGCGCGAGCTAAAACACTGAAAGTTCTTCAGCTCGAAGTGAAACTCGATTAAAGTTGAAGAAACTCGCTTAAGTTTAACATGAAAATAAAACTGTTGTGAGATCAGTCGTCGACACTAACACGAGCTGAAAGTGATGCAGTCTTCTTTGTCGTGGTGTTTTTGCTCACATCGCACTGGATGAGTAATGTGTGTGTTTTAATGTTGAAGTGTGCAACAATGAGTTTCTAGTGAACATAGGTTCATGTTGTTTTAGTATTATAGTGATACATATTTAATATTTGTAGATAATTGAGTTTAACGAAAGAACACGAGCAGTTTCACTCTTCTTTAAC
Organism: Oreonectes daqikongensis; assembly: GCA_026939265.1. Lineage (NCBI taxonomy): Eukaryota > Metazoa > Chordata > Actinopteri > Cypriniformes > Nemacheilidae > Oreonectes > Oreonectes daqikongensis. The sequence continues at coordinate 73,598 of JAOTQM010000697.1, forward strand.
GCGTGTGATTGTGTTTATGTCTTCATATATCGACACCATATGAACTGTAGTCAGGACATATGCAAATGAGCAATGTGTTCATATGCACAGAGGAAACACACATGACGTGTGTGTGTGTGTGTGTGTGTGTGTGTGTGTGTGTGTCATGCTTTACTTTGTCAGAGGGAAGCAGTAACATGCAACACAATCTGTTCCTGGGAAAAGCTAGTGCTCTTCCTGGTTGTTGTTGTGAATATGTGTGTGTTGTTTCTTGCCTCAAGAGGCTGTTTTCCGCTGAACTGGCAGATAGTGTAGTGTAGTGTAGTGTAGTGTAGACGCATTGTGTTTGTCTCCATCAGTGTGTTGTCTGTCTTTTCCTATTGTAGAGAATTGTTTGGGTTAATGTTTCTAGTCAATAGTTGGGTGTATCTGGGTAATAAACGTCATGTTGTCATTGTGAGACATTGGAAAGTGAAGACAGAACAGGTTTTACACAATTACCTGCTTCTTTGACACACAACTGGGCCAGCTGCTTTAACCTTTACATAATTCATCATTTCACATTCACAGTATTTATAGGTTCTTAAAGTCTTATTCACACACACTTGATCAGGATTTCTTCTGAACATTTTTATAAGCCTCACAACGTTGTCTTTGTTTTTCAGCGGTTGTGTTGTGTGAAGTAAATCGAATGATCGAGGCTGTAAACGCAGTGAAAGTTCCTATCGTGAATCACATGATCCTCAAAGACTCTCAGTTATAGATGCTTATTTCTGCTTTTTTTATTACATGTTGTCATGAGTGTCAGAATCTGCAGGTTTTTAGAGCACATGAAGGCTGTCTTTGTGTTATGTAGGTTATTGCCTGGTAACAATTTAACCAGCGCTTGGTTAGCGCCCTGTTTCCAGATGAACTTACAGGAAAATAAACTTCAACTGAAGCGACATGTTTGCGAGCAGGCACAGGTATGTAGCGGAGTTAAAGTGAGGTTTTCTCAGATGAAAAGAGACATTGTCTCATGGGCTTGTGGTGTCTTTGTGTTTATGTTAAGTGGTCGGGCAGCTGCGTTTATTCTCTCTCTTTTTCCTCGGCTCCTTTACGCTGCTATTGTGTAAGTTCAACCAAATCGGTTTGGCAGCTCATTGGCTTACGAGTGTTCTTCATGCCCAGCAGCGTCTGATGGCCTGTAAACTCAAGTTTCTCTGTTTGGTTTCACTTCTACATGAGATTTAAAGTAAGATCTGCAATGTTCTGGTTTAGTTTGATTTGGCCTGAATCGCGGAAGGTGTCGCCGTGCAGCGATCTCATGACTAATTGATTTGCCACGAACCCTCACCGGGCGACAGGCAGGTGATGAATGAACGACTGCGGTTTTGCTCTTTTCTGTAGGGGTTTTGATAAGATTTATAACCAAAATGAGCCAATGGCCACATGAACTGTGGGAGCTGTGGGGGGGATAATGTTAGTTATCATGGGTGTGTTCACACGGTGCTCTGAAGGGCCATATCACCCAACTCCACCCTAAAGTTCCTCATTCAGCTGCCCAAAATGCTCTTATGTTTTTATAATGATAAACTTTCTTTTTCTGGACTTCTGGATCTTTACCACACCAGAAATTCAATCTGCTTTATTTCTTCTTTTATCTTTATTCTGTTGTCTGGGCCCAGTGTGTCACTTGTGGAAAGTCAATTAATGAACAAGTGGAAAGTCATTTACATGCTGAAACTGATTCAGGAGACAAGAGAAGAGACGCACACACACACACACACACACACACACACACACACACACACACACACACACACACACACACACACACACACACACACACACACACACACACACACACACAGCTCGCTGCTATACATTGAAAAGTTTATTAGGACAAATGATGAGTCAATGATAGAATTGTGGTTATTTTTTGGTTGTACTGGAGTTATTACAGAGGAAATGTGCTGTGTGCTGATTGGTGTGAAATGGCTTCTTTAATGTCGAGTCATGTATCATTGAACGTCAGGCATCAGATAGAGCTGTATGTGTCCCGAACGTTCCCTTCAGCCTGGAGATATGAGACGCAGTCACACACACCATGTGCTCCAGTGGATCAGGTAACTCAAACATTACAATAACGGGGCTCCAGACAAAAAAATTAGTTAAGGAGCCAATTGTGTTTTTAAGAGCCACATAACATGAACTTACATGTCTAAATCACATACGTTTAGTTATTCTGTTGTGTGTACATCTTCCCTCTAATAGTTGTTTTCCCTCATAAGCAGGGCCATGCAGAATCTGCAGACTTTTTTGTTAATTCCGCCCTAAAAATAGCAGCACTTGCTGCTATTGCACTTCTGGTTAGACCCAAACTGCATTTCGTTGCCTTGTACTTGTACATGTGTAATGACAATAAAGTTGAATCTAATCTAATCTAATCTAAAATTCAAGAATAATCTGCAGAATTCTGGGAATAGTTTTAAATGTTTTTACATAAATATGTATAAATGTGTTCAGACATTCTTAAAATGCTGCCTGTCTATGCATTTAAATGCAGATGACAGCAGATTTAGTTCTGCTTATTTAAAAAGAGGCAAAGAACCTTTGTTATTGATTAATGCTAAGACTGTTTAAACTCTCAATACACCAGACCAAATTACTCTGAATTCATTTTAACCAACAGAAAATATTTGATGATTTTATTGTGTATTAAAGTTACAGTTTGTAACATTTTTGCAGTAAAATATAAAAAAAACCCACTATGCCAGTGTCATATATTTTGTTCAGCTGAGTATTTACAATATCTCAAATGTTTTCAACTACTTGTAAATCGTGAGAAAATCTGGTGTAAAAAAGCTGCTGGTGTAATTCGCACCGCGACTGCTACTAGGGCAGGGGACCTTAAACCGGCATGGATGTCAGGCGCTCTGAAGAGAAAAGCTAAAGACTGCAGCTTCTAGTGTCTGCCGCCATAGCACCCCTTGAGGTCTGGAAGTGAGGTTTACCTGCACCTCTCTTTCTCTGTCTCTCTCTCTCCCCTCCGTTACACTGTTTTTTCTTTTAAAACTAACAGTGGAAAAACTAGTAAATTTGCATGGTCGCAAGTGGCGGTCACTCACAAATTAATATTTTTAGTCGCAGTCTGGAGCCCTGCAATAACCTTCCTGACAGCTGTATTTGAGTCATGTAAAGATCAAGCCTTGAGCTCTGTACCATCAGGATGTGTGCAGGTGTTTTGAGTTTTGTGTCACCATTCTCAGATAGGTCATCATCATTTGACAAACCTGAGAAGTTATAATAAAACCTGTCTGTGTAAGTGAACTTTTAGCATGTCATGTATGAATGTGACGTGAGCATTTGTGATGTTGTCTTTGTATTTCTCACAGTTTTCATCAGAAGGCTGTTGTTTATCATTATTATGAGTGTTCGTGAAGGATAATCTTGCTCATTTATATAAATAGACATTGAACCTGAAAAACTTCATGTTGCTTATTCAGCAGAGCTGTTTCTTGTCTAACGGATCAGACTTGTGACAGCTGAATCCGTCTTGTAAAGTCAAGTCATATCTTGGGTATAGGGCTGGGCGATATTGACCAAAATTCACATCTTGGTATTTTTGGGATGAAAGGCGATATCCGATATATATCGATATTTTCGACAAAGTGGAATAAATGTTTATTTGCAAGTCTAAGCCTCATGTGAGATGTCACAATCACCTTTATTAAAATAGCTTGTGAAAAGAAATTCAATGACAGGGTTTTCTTTCCTATTCAGGGTTTTTGGTCTTCGGTAGTGGCTGACAAACACTGTTATCCACACACAGTTAAACACACCCTACTCTTGAACTGCGAGTCCAATACTGACAATAAATGCAATTTGTAATTTTATTCAATTGTTACTTAGTTTTAAAACTTTTTCCAAGTTATATAATGGGTATGAAATTATGTGACACAGGTTACTCTCACATCCTCCTTTCTTGCCCTCTTTGCAATAAAGCTGTATTTTTTCCACTGGCATTCATTGATTTTTATTTGACAGACTTGATAATTATACTGAGATATATATATATAGTATCATTACTATCATATGACATTAAAAGTAAGATATTATTACCCTCATAGCCTACTTTAAATAACAGTCTTTCATTTCATCACATACAATTAAATTAAATTAGCAGCTAGCTAACAACAATTTATGATTTGTTCTGGTATCACCTCTCCTGTCTAAAAGAGAAGGATTTTATAGGTAATTATAAACATAAAAAAATTATAAAGATAATTATATATAAATAAAATGTAAGTAATCTGAATTATTTAGACTAAATCTAACCACTCTTGCTAAATGGCCTAAGCACACTGATGGTCTGAATTGTTTTGAGTAGCTGATTTGATGGATTCAGAGAGTCTTGTGAGTTCTGCGTTTACATATCAGTTGTTTCAACCGTTCATTAAAATGAATCGGTTCAAATGAGTCATTAGGGCGTGAATCGGACATTAGCAGACACGCTGTGTGTTAATCACGACTGTGAGGACATTGCAAAAGACTGAAGTTAACACGTAAAACACTTCATCGCTGTATAGGATTTGTTCTGTTTTATTCGGCGCTGCGCAGACTGATCGGCATATGATGCGAAACCTCTGTGAGAGCATTTAAAAGCAGACAATGACATCTGCTTCCGCAGCTACGTTACATAATATGCCGATTGGTCTGCGCAACACAGAATGAAGTGGAACACAGAGAGTGTGCACGGGCTCTCTGTTCCTTCTTTCCTGCAGTCATCACAAGGGCAGAAGTTACTCTGCGCATGTCAGACACCATCGTTCTCCACAGAGCAGCTTCAAGTAGAAACACAACCCATATCGATATTAATGATATTGTCTAATCTCGCATCGCGTTGAAAAAAGATATCGATATATCTTAAAAATCAATATATTGCCCAGCCCTAATCTTGGGTGTGGGCTCTTTTGACTTGGGTCAGTGTTCAGCAACACCCTGTCAGTCGCCCACAAAACCCAACACTTGGACAAGTGTAGTAGGTCAGATCACAGGTCTGATCACAGTATTCAGCACTGTATCACGCGGTCATATCATGTGTTTGTTTACATGTATTCAATGTAATAGTATCAGGTTTGGATGCATTAAGTCATATTTTACTTTTGTCCCTTTTTCTCTATTGTTGTTCATCTGTTAGCAAACACATCTGTTTAATTGACCTCACACAGATGGGGATTTGTGTTGGGACGGGACTGTAGCAAGTTTTCTTGTGTACAGTATTCAGATTCAGCATTAGTGTATAGTTCTGTCGAGAGTTAATAAAGTTGAAATAAAGTTTCAGGTTCTCATGTGTTTTCTGTGGAGGTTCAGATGTTGGTGGTCAGATGATCAGCTCTGTAGAACTGCTGGAATGTCTCTGGTTCTCCATGACAGGAGCAGGAATGTGATGGATTTCATGATGGTGCTTCAGATTCTGTTGCATTTGATGAGAATCTGGGCAGCAGTGCCTGATAACTCCAACTGCATAGCAACCACTCTTAATGTCTTAGAGACCACTCAGAACCACATAGCAACACCCAGGCAACCACCCACTACACCTTAATTTATTTTAGAGAAACAGTGTTCACATTCTCTCCTGAAACATTTTAGTAGTTCAACTCATCTTTTGTGTCTGTTCATCTTTTTTGTTCAGGGTGAAGAGGTGCTGATGTGAAGTTGGGTCGGGTCATCTGCACTGGAATGGACTGTGGCAAACATGTGTGTTGCAATGGTGATTATTCACACTAAAACACTGGACAAGAAGCCTGTCGATGATGTAACATCCACAGAGTCTCTGCAGCTGGTGAGACAGCAGATCTTCTGTATTTTCAGGCTTAGAAATCAAGCAGAATGAGTTTTATGATCCAGTTCTGGATTCTGATTGTCGTTGGTCCTGATTATATACTAAACAAACCAATAATATTTTATAGCTTATTTAATGTATAATAATTGTGTATCATGGACATGAGCTCAGGTTTTTATCATATTTCATATTGTATGAGTTTGATTGAATTTCTGATCTCTCAAAGGTTTTATTTGAAACACTTCAGTCAAGAGCGGGCCGTACACATGCTCTCTACTGTAGCTCGCATCTGTTTGTGGTTTATATGATGTGTACTAGTTAGAATGAACATGGTGGGGTGGGTGGGTTTCCTGTCAACGGCAACTGCATGTGCTGTTGTTCGGGGATTTTACTGTGCGTCTCAGGCTTGGATGCTCTTCTCATGTGTCTTTGTGTTTCTTCAGCATGAGTTACCAACCATGAGCCAGGGGACGGCCTTCTTCTCCTGTGGAATCATGGGTAAGTGCCTCTACATTCACTGAATGAACATGCACCATCGTCCTGCTCACAACATCGTCCTCTTGTGCTAAGATGCTGCAGGTGTTTGTAGGAGGTGTCATGTGAGGAATTTGTTGACTTCAGCATTGCTGCTGCTGCTGATGTTGATGTTGTCCAGAATGACTCCTCACAGAGAACAGAGGCCAGTGTTTGAGTTCAAATAGAGATCAATAGTGTTTTGTGCTGCCTGGCACCAGATCGCTCATAACCTCTGCCCACAGTCGTGTGTTCTGTGTTCGCCTTTTGTTTTGCCCTGTGCCTATAGCCAAATCATTTATGTTTTTTATGTTTGGGAGGACAAAATGGCGCTCAGCACATTTAAAATAGAAAAAGCGGCGTCTGATCATCTAAGTATTATTCTTAAACAGTTGCATAACAGATGCATTATTGAACTGTCATCATTTGTGTAAATTCACTTGTGGAAAGTAGGGTTGTTACGATTGACGATACTATTATGTAGTCAGACATATCGGCGATAGCTGAATCCTTAGACGATAGTTGGCTGTTTGCCAATGAATGTTGCAAATTAATATTACAAACGCGCATTTCTTCGTGCAAGAGAGCTTGCTATTCTTTAGTAATATAACCCCTCGTTCACATTACAAGAGACTTTGTCACTGCAAGTGGCCAGGGTTGGCGGTTAGGTCGCTAGTGGGCTCACTGCAGTTAGCTCACATCTTCACTTCTATTGGCTGTCGCTCCTTATTTACATAAAGTTAAACATTTCTCAACTTTGTCACATCGTTAGAAACGCCCCATCCAGTCGCCAACGGTTGCTACTGCCCGTGTCGCCGGACGTTGCCAGCTCTCCATTGAAATGAGTGGGATCATGTCGCTTTGTCACTTGTAAGGTGAATGGGATATAAGGGGTCTGATTTTTCCGCACACGAGAGAGCTTGTATAACGCGCGGCTCAGGCTTTTCCTTGCAGTAATTACTATGTCGCGTGAAGGTTTAAAACCAGCGCACGAGTTGTTCCGATTGGCAATCAAGTTATAACGGCGCACGCGGGCATTCGGATTAATAACATTAGTTTACTTTAATTACTCATTTAAAAGGATGCGGTGGGAAGTAAGACAATGTAGCCAGATTCACTGAACTCTGCACTATCTGATAGGCAGTCGTGGCCCAGTGGTTAGAGAGTTGGACTCATGACCAGAAGGTTGCTGGTTTGATTCTCAGGGCTGTCGGGTAACGGCTGAGGTGCCCTTGAGCAAGACACCTAACCCCCACTTGCTTACTATACAAAATGTACAAATGTATAGTACAATGTAATGTAAGTCGCTTTGGATAAAAGCGTCTGCCAAATGCATAAATGTAAATGTAAATGTAAAATGATAGAATGCTAGTTGCAGTCACACATGGGCATTTTCTAGCCACGTTAGCTTTTGTTTTTTGTCCACAAATCCAGCTTGTCACAGATAAATGCGTAAATGGTGTATCAGCGATCCACAGGCGACAGAACGAACTGACTGTAGAGAATATTGGCCAACACTAGTGGAAAGCTGGTTAGTGGTGTGTGTGTGTGGCGTGTGAGTACAGTAGTTGATGTGTAGGTTATATGATTGTATGTGTGTGTGTTTAACATGTTCTCAGCAGCAGCACACAGATGTTCAACAGACTTTGGCAGTCGTCCACTCATCTGCTGCTGTTTCTGCTCTCTTTTGTTTCTCATGAGCAGCTGTGGGGTTTATGAACATTTCTTCCTGTGAACTCATTCGTCTCTTTCTCTTTGCCTCTGTAACGTTACAATCGGATGCCATTAAACATAAAAGAGATAATCCATCATACATGTGTTTATATGAGGAGTCAGATTGGAGGTTAATGTGCTGAGATTTGATCTGATAGCAACTTCCTTGCTGTGGTTTTCACCCTTCACACACTATTTTAGTTGATAGGAAGTAGTAAATCATATTGTGATGTGTGTGTTTATTGAACAGCTAAGAGATACACAGAAGTTGTAATGGCATTATGTGACATGAGCCCAAAACACTGCAGTATGTCAATGAACATAATTCACAAGATTAGTTGATGTGACGTGTGGATTGTTGGTTTTATATGGTGTGTCTGGTTCTGTTGCTGTAGAAACGGGTCGGTGGGCTGAGGTCGGCAGGGGTGGCGGTATCCAGCAGCGGCCTGTGGGCTCCAGTCTGGAGAGCCTGTGGGACGGCGCGGTGGAAACGTGTTCTTCTCGTGAGGCGGGCGCCATCAGCGGTATGCTGCATGATCTCAGTCTGAGCGAAGCCCCGTCTCCTGTCGGCACCGCCCCGCCCAGCAAACGCCAGTGTCGCTCGCTGTCCTGCTCTGACGAACTATCCGGCTGCCGGTCGTCGTGGCGGCCGCAGGGCTCGCGGGTTTGGACGACCGTGGAGAAGCGTAGGTGTCACAGCGGGGGAAGCGTCCAGCGCGGAGCATCTTCCGCTTTCACGGCGCCAGGGTTTCCTGTGATGCAGCGCAGCTCCAGCTTCAGTCTGCCCGCACACACGAATCTTGTGGAGCCCTTCAGCCGCACCTTCTCCTTCAGCGCCTCCTCCGACACCCCTCAGCAGGCTCACTACCTCTCGCATGAGCAGATCTGCCCGGTGGAAGCTAGCGGCCCATCAGAGGCCAGCTCTCCAGACAGCACCCCTGAGATGGAGCGACGGAGCAGTCAGAGCGGACTGTCCCGCTGCCGCTCGCAACCCTGCGTCCACAACGACAAGAAGACCGGCGTGAAGCGCAGGAGACCAGCTGACAGCCACAAACAGAGACCTTCCCTTGACCTGCTCAAGATGACACAGGTGTGTGTGTGTGTGTGTGTGTGTGTGTGTGTGTGCGTGCGTGCGTGCGTGCGTGCGTGCGTGCGTGCGTGCGTGCGTGTTTGTACGTGCGTGTGTACTTATCTATGATGAGCTGAATCGTTTTTTTTTTTAGAAATAAAGTGCAAACTCTTGTAAGTCTGTTCTGTCCTGCTCAACAATAGATCTGGTGCTAAAATGAAATGAATACATTTATGAAAGCATTGTCAATGACAGGTTTGAGATCAGTACTGTGATGTTCAATAGTGTGATGAGATCAGAGTTCACTTTTGATCATTGTGTCAATGGAAAAACGACTTCATTTACAAACCAAATATTCAGTTGCTGTAGTAACAGACCTGGACTTCAGCTCTTCTTTATGTGTTACTGTAGTGATAACAGATGACATTTCAGCACATTATCGTGTGTGTGTGTGTGTGTGCGTGCGTGCATGCGTGTTTATTTCACTTCGATAGGATCCTGTCACAGTGCTGCGCTTGATAACATGTATCAAAGTTTCGCTTAATCACTGAAATATTGTATTGGTCACAGATTCACATGTGTTTTGTTCTGTTTTTACAGAAGCTGCAGGATTTTCACAGCCTCAGCTGTCCGGGCTTCACTGGGGACGACTGCTCAGCAAACACCTTCACAAGTGACATCAAATCTGAACCGCCTCAGAACGCCATCATCCACCAATCAGATGGCAGCTGGACAGAAGGGCTGACCAGTGGCAAGGAGCGTGAGTGTCTGTGGGCGGGGCTGTGCAGCGGGAGGGGGCGGGACGTGTTCCAGCTGGGCGGAGAACTGGACATTGAACAGATCGAGAGAAACTGAGATGTGTGGTGATACTCCCAGAATTCCCTGCTGCTGGAATATTATGGGATGGACGCTTCAGTAAGTGAACACATGTAATCGACTCAGGGTGACGCACATGGAGGGTGTGTTCATGGGAACATGATCTGCGCTGGAGAGCTTTGTGTTGCAGATGAGAACGCACACACACATACATGTTTAGATTAGTAATGATTAGAGCGGCATCACACATGATGACAAACGCTGCCGTGAACGAACACACACACACACACACACACACACACACACACACGTTTAAGGGCTTCAGATGTGTAACAATAGTAATATCAGGTATTTCAGTTCCTCACTGGTGGAAAAAAGCTATTTAGAAATATTTTTGTCTGTTTAGTAACTACAGAAGTAAATCTACTTGTTTCTATATAAATAAACCTTTAAATGTGTTTGTACAATAACAGTAGTGTTTGCCTCATTATCACTTCATTTATTCAGAATCAGAGAAATTTATTTTTGAAAAACATGCTTGTATTTTATCAACAGTAAAAATAAGGAAATATTATTTATTTTATATATTGAAATATGACCTAGTCATCTTAAGTGATTTTGTGACATTAACACACACACACACACACGCACCTTCAAATGTCTAAAATATACAGGTGTGTGTGTGTGTGTGTGTGTGTGTGTGTGTGTAAACGCAGGGTGTGCTAGAACTGTTGTCAAGAGTTCATTCAGTGACAGACTTAAGAATGATTCATTTAGTTTCATTGCTGGACACAAACGTTTGTGTTATCAATACTGTACATCATGTGACCTGTGTGAATCTTAAATTTTTTACGAGTTTACAAAGAAAACAAAGACAGTCATAAGAGGTTTAATGACACGTCATCTTTACTTGTTTTCATACTGTAACCGGTTAGTAAATGAATTTCTTTACAGGTCATGTGTGATGATCAGATACTGCATGAAAATAAATCATAACTCATGAAGAATTAAACAAACATCTGAACTTTATTACACTTGAAAAGCAACACAACACTGTGTGTGTGAGACCTCCGTTCCAGTTTGACAAAAGATCTGTCATGTTTGTTTATCATAAATGGCTGTAGAATGTGTTTCTGTTTTCCAGCTATTGTCCTGAATAAACTTCACCGTACAACGGCACAAACGTACAAAACATCCACGTGAATCTCCAGCTGATATTCTACCTTCAAATGAAAGATTATATTGTGCATTTATAATAATGACACCTGTCTACAGCAGACACTGCATACAAATCTTGATCTTTAAAACTGATTTGATCATGTTTGTGCATCTTTATTATATGTGTGATGTGATTTAGTTAAATGAGTATATATATATATATATTCAGATTTCTTAATACGTGCTAACACAAGTTCAGTGTGAAACACAACATTACAGGGTCCCAAACTCGTTCCTGGAGGGCCGGTGTCTTGCAGAGTTTAGCTCCACCTGAAGCAGATAATCAAGATCAAACTAATCACAGCAGAAACTTGCAGGCAGGTGTGTTGAGACAGGTTTGCCCTCCAGGACCCCTGCTCTAGACTGTTTCATTCACAGATCTGAGATCAGGCTGTGTGACCTGTCACTATTGCGCTCACAGCGGCAGCGAGGTCGTCCATGTATGCATCTGCTCTCACGCTGGGATGATGTTCATCGCTCGGTCTGCAGTAACACAACACACAACAACATGATTCACACAGGTACACACACACACACACATTCTGTCAGAAGTGTGTGCACATGTTTCAGTCTGTGGCTTTCATGTCATGATGATGTGTAATCGACTAGATGAGACCAATCAAGATGTGAGTTTGTTACCCTCTCGTGTGTGTGTGTGTGTGTGTGTGTGTGAGAGAGTGTGTGTGAGAGTGTGTGTGTGTGTGAGAGTTTGTGTGTGCGTGTGTGTGAGTGTGTGAGAGTGTGTGTGAGTGAGTGTGTGTGTGTGTGTGAGAGAGTGAGTGTGTGTGAGAGTGTGTGTGTGCGAGTGTGTGTGTGCGTGTGAGTGTGTGTGTGTGTGAGAGAGAGTGAGTGTGAGTGTGTGTGTGTGTGAGAGAGAGTGAGTGTGTGTGTGTGTGAGAGTGAGTGTGTGTGAGAGTGTGTGTGAGAGTGTGTGTGAGAGTGAGTGTGTGTGTGTGTGAGTGAGAGTGTGTGTGTGTGTGCGTGCGTGCGTGAGAGTGAGTGTGTGTGAGAGTGTGTGTGAGAGTGTGTGTGTGTGTGTGTGTGAGAGTGAGTGTGTGTGTGAGAGTGTGTGTGAGAGTGAGTGTGTGTGTGTGTGTGAGTGAGAGAGTGTGTGTGAGAGTGTATGTGTGTGTGCGTGAGTGAGTGAGTGTGTGTGAGAGTGTGTGTGTGTGTGTGTGTGCGTGCGTGCGTGTGCGTGCGTGTGTGTGTGAGAGTGTGTGTGAGAGTGAGTGTGTGCGGTCATAGTCACTTTTCTTCTGTTCTTGAATTATAGAGTAACTGAGTCAATGTGACCATGCAAAATTCAACACAATCCATCTACTGTTTCACTGCGGCTGCCGGCTGCTTGTGTGTGTGTGCGTGTGTATATTTAACCATCGACCAACAACCTTCTGACAACAATATTATTTTGACTACATCACATAATGAACACACACTCTGTGTTGAGTTTCTTATTTGTGTGTGTTTAAATGCCGGTGGGGATGTTAACCAGAATGCACACCAACTCGTCACAAAAGCTTCTAAATCGTACATAAAGATAATTTTTAAAAATCTAAAAATGCAAAATGTTTTCTATAATCTTTAGGGTTAGGGAATAGAATACACAATTTGTACGGTATAAAGTCATTACGCCTATGGACTGTCCTTACAGAGATGGTAAACCAGACTGTGTGTGTGTGTGTGTGTGTGTGTGTGTGTGTGTGTGCGTGCGTGCACTGCTGTGTTTAGATTGTGTTATCGGCACAGGGAGCGACTTAAACAGGAAATTCTGGCTAATTTGTTGTTTGTGTCACACCTCTGCACTTAACACAAAAGAAACCATACAAAAAAACAACACAATCACAGATGATCCTTAACTTAAACTGTGTGCGTGCGTGTTTGGGGAGAGTCACACATCATTACTCTCATCCAATCAGAGCAGAGAGCGCGTCTGTTTAGAGAAGCAAATGGTGTGAAACACTACAGAGTCAAACTCTTCCTGCAGACAGCAGTGAGCTCTGATCTGAGATCAGCTGTACTCTCACTAATGCATGCTGGGATTGAGAACTGCTCTCAGATCAGCACTACAGCAAACTTCTCTCATCAGACGTCCAAACTACACACACATCAGAGAAACATTCTTCCCCCAGTTTACAAACTTCCACAAAGACTTCAACCAGTTTCAACAAAAGGACAAGATTTCATACATACTGGGAGAAAACTCAAACAGCTCAAACCTGGCTGCAAGATATGTCAAATCCTGTCATGACAAGAGAACGACCAGCACAACACATACAAACTGACACTATATGACAGGATCCTGTCAATCTCACTGAGAACTTTAATCAATACTTTGCTCTTTTTCTACTTGTATTGATATATATAAATGTAGAGAGAGATTCTTATATACTTTTATTTCATTTCTATCTTAACCTAGATTGTAAAGAATTGTGCTTTGGCAATGTAAGATTTATTTCACATTATACACATGATTTGACTCAGTATAGAGATTTACACACACGTGTGCGCTGATGAATAAAAACACACTGACCTGTATTTACCAGTTCTGACCTGAACACCTTTCATATCACACCGCTGAGCTCCACCCACATCATTCAGCAGATCATCACCCACCATCACAACCTGAGAGAGAACATCACATACATACATACATCATATACATACATACATACATCACATACATACATCACATACATACATCACATACATACATACATACATACATACATCACATACATACATACATACATACATACATCACATACATACATACATACATACATCACATACATACATACATACATACATCATATACATACATACATACATACATCACATACATACATCACATACATACATCACATACATACATACATCACATACATACATACATACATACATACATACATACATACATCACATACATACATACATACATACATACATCACATACATACATCACATACATACATACATACATACATACATCACATACATACATACATCACATACATACATACATACATCACATACATACATACATACATCACATACATACATCACATACATACATACATACATACATCACATACATACATACATACATCACATACATACATACATACATCACATACATACATACATCACATACATACATACATACATACATCACATACATACATACATACATACATCACATACATACATACATCACATACATACATACATACATCACATACATACATACATCACATACATACATACATACATCACATACATACATACATACATCACATACATACATACATCACATACATACATACATCACATACATACATACATACATCACATACATACATACATACATACATACATACATACATCACATACATACATACATACATACATACATCACATACATACATGTGAGTGATTCAAGTTATTGATCTGTGCGTGCGTGAGTCACCTCATGCGGCTGGAGGTCCATGTCTCTCAGAACACTCTGGAAGAATCCTGAAGATGGTTTTCCCACCACCTCTGCCTGAACATCACAGGCGTACTGAGAAAAACAAAGTTATCAGACTCTGGAATCACGATAAAAACAAATGATAGAACTATAAACTACATAAAACACACATCATGATCTATTCACCTCCAGCGCCTTCATAAAAACCCCCACATCCAACTTCAAGCCATCAGTCTCCTTATAGTAGCGTCTGGAGAGAGATCGCACGCACGCACACAGTCAGAAGAGTCTCAATGTGTCACACTGACACACACATTAAACACTAACTGTGTCTCACCCTTGACCCAGAGAGAAGAGAACAGGGTTCTCCAGTCCAATGAGAACACGGAACGCTTCATTTAAGTTCTGGTAGGAAAATCTGTCTGCAGCATCTCCAATGACAACACAGTTTGGAGACGTCTTCTCTACACCATCAAACTCTGGTATCAGATCTGACACACACACACACACACACACACACACACACACACACACACACACACACACACACACACACACACACACACACACACACACACACACACACACACACACACATTTTACATTCACACAGCAGCACATCTGTCAGTCACGTGAAAGTCTTGTGCAGTACCATCATGCACCAGCAGGTGTGGCTGCAGTCCGCGCTCTCTCAAGATGCGCAACAGCGCAGGCGCAGGTGAGAACACGTGACTCACGCTGATGTTAAAGCCCATCCGCTGCAGTTTCTGCACGAATTTCTCTCGCGTGTTCTGAGTCTCGTTCGTGCAGAAGCGCACGATCAGACCCGAATCCATCAGCCTGACACACAACACACATATTTCAAGCATAACTCACAGGCCATACAGAAGTGTACTGTACTGTAAAGTTTAATGTTATAAAATATGTAATAACGAGTGACCTGTAATGTTTATTAATGAACTGAATAATTAAGCTGACCTCTTGACTGCTTCTACAGATCCGGGTATTGCTTGCCCTCCACCTTCTCCACTGTCATACAGAACTCCACACATATCTAAAATCACTCCTTTAATACTCTTCACCCACTCCATACTACTGCCTGCCGCCATGCCGCTGACGCAACTGCGCATGTGCAGCCTGCCACTGGCCTTCTGGGAGATTAAGTTCATTCCCAGTCGTTTGATGGTTAGAGAGTCGGACTCGTAACCCAAAGGTTGCAGGTTTGAGTCTCAGTACCAGCATTGATTGTAGGTGGTGTGTGTGTGTGCGTGTGCGTGCGTGCGTGAAGTCACTCAAGTGCTGTTATTTATTTATTGATTTATTGATTTTGCACATTAAATGTTGCTTGTGAAAACTAAAAATAATCGATTTTTATTAATTTATATTTTATATATATTATACTTTCATATAGGACTTTATTTATATATTTAATTTTAAAATCTACTTACTAAACTAAAAACACTTTAAAGTGCAGTAATAGTTTCATATGGTAATCCCACAGTCACACATTCAAATATATAAATATATTCGCCTAAAGAAACATGATATTTCCATGGTAAAAAACTTTAAAGTACTGGAAATGATCTCGTGCCTGAGGCAATACGACATGAGTGTTGCGTCACTCTGCTAATAAAACATCATAATTACACACATAATGAAGAATAAAGTCGCTTCACAACGGCACTACACATTACAGTAAAGTAATAAAGTGATTTTCCTCACACTGTAATAAAGAAATACTTGCGAAAGTTGAGCAGCGTTCGCTCTAGTGACGTCAAGACGCAAAGTGACGTACCTCGTTTGAATAATCCGACGAGGCTTCATTCGCAGTAGGAAGGAGAGCGACCCGCACGCACCCGCACGGACCCGCAGCAGGTAAAAACTGCACCGCACACAACCTTCAGTGCGGGTTAAAGCTTCTTAAAGCGTCATGTTTCATATAGAGTCGCGTTAACGCCGCGGATCAGACGCGCAGTTATTATAATAACGCAGAGACGCGCTGATATATGAGCATCAGTAGAGCAGGAAGAACATGAAGAGAATGATAATGATGATGATGATGATGTTTTGAATTTTTTATTGAGGGTGAGTGTAAGTGATTCAGTGATGAAGATATAACTGGATAAGGAGTGTGCGTGTGCGCGCTCCCTCCCTCGTGCGCGCGGGCTTGTCTTTATTTAAGCCCTGGCAGGGGCTCATGATGGGTGTGTTTGGGGGCAGTTTCTGAAGAGCCAATCATCGTGTTGTTGTTTGTGGAAAGTTTATTTGTTACTCAAGGTGAATATGATTAATGATTAATGTAAAATACACAAAATACATCAGCAGATCCTGCAGAACAGAACACACCACACATTCTGTCAACATTTCACTGTCACGCGCGCGTGTGAATGTTTACACACCTGCTGCTTTCTTCATACATTTACATAACATTTATTATGTAATCCAAAGCACTTACAAGTAGGAACATAAAACATTTTGTCAACACGCTAATCAGTACCGGTTGTTTTACAAAACCGTGTTTAGGAGGATTAAGCTTAAGTAAGCAAGGTACGGAATGAATAACATGAAATATATTTTTTTAGACAAAACAGTTATTGGTTAGTCAGATAGATGTGGAACAGGAATGTTTTGAGTTGTTTTGTTTAGGTTGTGAGTCAAACGATTAATCGCATTCAGAATAAAAGTTTGTGTTTACATAATATATGTCTGTGTACTGTGCATATACATTTAATATTCATAAAAACATCCTAAAGACAGAAGGAATGATATTGATGAATTGCTGGTGAAATGTGTTTAGTGTGAACATCATGAACAGTCTGAAGAGTGTGATGAGCAGCGTCAGTCGCGTGACGCCCACCCTAAGCTGCGCACTGCATTCTGGGACACGCACATCCTCTGCAGCATCTAGAGCTAAAAGTGTGGAGCGTCTGCTAACATCAGAGGAGGTGTACACCCGTGAGGAACGCTACGGCGCTCATAACTATCACTCGCTGCCCGTGGCCCTGGAGCGAGGAGAGGGTGAGCACGCACACACACACACACACACACACTCACACACTCACACACACACACACTTCTGAGGGTTCATGTAAAGAATCCCGGCTGATTTGACTGTGATCATGTCTCGTGTGTGTCTGATGTATTTTAGGTGTGTACGTGTGGGACGTGGAGGGTCGGAGGTACTTTGATTTTCTCAGTGCCTACAGCGCTGTAAATCAGGGTCACTGTCACCCAAAAATCATCTCGGCCCTGACAGCTCAGGCCTCCAGACTGACGCTGACCTCACGAGCGTTCTACAATGATGTGCTGGGCGCTTATGAACAATACATCACCTCACTGTTTGGATATGATAAAGTTCTGCCCATGAACACAGGTACAGTCACGTGATGATCCGTCACTGATGGACTCTGTCATGTCAGCTGATGATGTGTGTTTGTGTGTTTAAGGTGTGGAGGGAGGAGAAACTGCCTGTAAACTCGCCCGGAAGTGGGCGTACACCATGAAGGGAGTCCCGAAATATGAAGCAAAGATAATTTTTGCAAGTGAGTCATGAAGAAGAGCGGAACGACACAACAGCAGCTCTGAGTAGGGCTGTATGATTTTGCGACGTGGAAAACACAGACGGAATCACAGTATCCAGGCATGAAAAGGGAATTTGCTGTATAATGCAGAATGGCACAGAATCTGGCAAATGCATTATTTCTTAACCATTTCTTATTTCTTATTTTCCGTTTACAAGACGTTTGACTGTGTTTCAGCTCTGTGATTGGTTACTGTGATGATGATGACAATGAGTTTGTGATGTTCATGTGTTCTGCAGTGGGGAATTTCTGGGGACGTACGATGGCGGCGATCTCCAGCTCCACAGACCCCAGCAGTTACGACGGCTTCGGTCCGTTCATGCCTGGATTTCATCTTGTGCCCTATAATGACATTCCTGCACTAGAGGTACAACACACACATTTTCATATGCGTGTTCATTTACATGTATGTATTCAGACGTTTTTATTCAAAGTGATTTGAGTTCAGTTGAGTTTGCTGTGAATGAAAACAGTTTAACTCCAGGAATGAAGTCATTTAGAGATTCACAAACTCACCTGTGTGTGACAGAAACGCACAACAACAGAAAAAACTGTCTCACTCTGTGTGTGTGTGTGTGTGTGTGTGTGTAGTCCTCCCACACTTAATCTCACAATGCTAGAAAACTACAGACTGGTATCTCTCCTCCCCCTCATTGCCAAGACTCTTGAGCGGTTTCCTCTCTGAACATACTACACAAGTCCTCTTGTCCTGTAGACCCAGAATGCAGCGGTGAGAGTCTTCAATGAGGTTGAATGAGCTTCATTAGGTTACATTTGCTCCTTGTTGCCGCCCGCATCAGATTCAAAGCTCTGCTCCTGGTCTATAAGACCACCACTGGTTCTGCACCCCCATATCTTCACTCGGTAATACAGACTTATGTTCCTGCACGATCCCTGCGCTCTGCAAACGAGCGACGCCATCTCAAAAAAGGAAAAAATCAAGCGTAGTGTTAGTTCTGTCAGGTGCTACTAATCAACATTAACCAATAGTCATACAACACACACTAGACCGCGTCCTATTATCATCGTACTGCACTCAAACCCACCTCCACAATATCTGCCTGTATCTGTCGATCATTTCATTGAATCCTGTTATGCATCATGAACTGTTCTGGTTCCCCATGTGGTGGGGGACATGTATTGCTGCGCTCCCGCTCTGTCCATGCTGTCCATGTTTCATTCCGCCAATCTGTAATATATGCTATTGTTTACATATTTGACGACAAGAATCAATCTCACGTACCTTCTCTGGATCTGTTCCACGTCTATGGAAGATCTGCAGATTCTGTAGCCATCTTTAAGAATCGGCTAAAACACATCTCTTCCACCAACACCTGACTCACTAATAGAGTTTCATTTCTTTTTCTACTTTTTCTATCTTTTCTATCCTTTAACAAAATTAAAAATGTTTGTGTGATGATTTGATTTAGAGGTGGGGTGAAAGTTGCCTATACAGTAAAAAACGCACGCACGCACGCACACACACACACACACTGAAGCAGCAGGTTTATATTTAACATAAAACTCAAGCTGCTGAAGGCTGTTAGTGACATCTGAGGGAGTTTTCATTTACATTTACAGAAACATTTAACATTTGAGCAACAAAAATGATAGTACACAAGTACACAAACTTATGTTTACAGTAGTGAATGTGGGGGAGAAGAGACACAAGGAGAGTGGAAGTTGTTTTCTGATAACAAACACTTCAACTGTTTCATAAGAAGAAAATGTGAACAGAGTAACACAGTACTTGTGTTTGAGTATCAGCCCTGATGATGTCACTCTATAATGAGACACGGGTGTGTGTGTGCGTGTGTGTGTGTGTGTGTGTGTGTGTGTGTGCGTGTGTGCGTGTGCGTGCGTGTGTGCGTGCGTGCAGAAAGCACTGCAGGATCCTCATGTAGCTGCGTTTATGGTGGAGCCCATTCAAGGTGAAGCCGGTGTCATCGTTCCTGATGCTGGATACCTCACAAAAGTCAGAGAGCTGTGCACTAAACACAATGCAAGTAACACCATACACACACATTTTATATCTCTGAAGGTGATGTGTGTGTCACAGTGTGTTTGACACATTCTGACGTCTGTGTGTTTACAGGTTTTGTTTATCGCTGATGAGGTTCAGACTGGTTTGGCTCGTACTGGACGGCGCTTGGCTGTGGATCACGAGGCTGTTAGACCGGATCTACTGGTTCTAGGAAAAGCTCTGTCAGGAGGAGTGTATCCTGTGAGTCACGCACGCACGCACGCACGCACACACACACACACACACACAGTAAGTGGAAGTGTGTGTTTGTGGTGTTTTTCAGGTGTCTGCTGTGTTATGTGACAATGAGGTGATGTTGACCATTAAACCTGGAGAACATGGATCCACATATGGAGGAAATCCTCTGGCCTGTCAGGTCGCTATCGCCGCTCTAGAGGTCAGTGTGTGTCTGTGTACAGAGTCATTCTGATGGATGCAGTTTAAAATTACACATAAATCAAATATAAATTATCATTAATAACAGCTCTCCTTGTGTAACATGTAAGTGGGATAATATACAGCCAGTAGTTGTGTATTGTGTACATTATCCCTGACATAACATCTGCATTATGACAGATTCTCTGTTTGACTCACTGCAGGTTCTGGAGGAAGAGAAACTGGCAGAGAACGCTGAGAGAATGGGTGTGATTCTGAGAGCCGAACTGAACAAACTCCCCGAAGAGATTGTGAGCGGCGTGCGGGGGAAAGGCCTTCTGAACGCCATCATCATCAAAGAGACTAAAGGTCTCTCACACACACACACACACACACACACTTCAGAACCATGAAAACATCCCGTTCATCAGGTTTTCTCTAAGAATAGCACAATTTATTTCACATGTGTTTGTGTTGATGGATGATTGATAAATGTAAGGTCACATATGTCGTGCAGACTGTTGAAGGATTTGTTTCTCATCTCAACCTCTCATCTCTTTTAGACTATGACGCCTGGAGAGTGTGTCTGCGTCTCCGTGACAACGGACTGCTGGCCAAGCCCACTCATGGTGACATCATCAGACTTGCTCCGCCCCTCATTATTAAAGAAGATGAGATCAGAGAATGTGTGGACATCATCCGCAGAGTCATTACGTCATTTTAAATCTCACAACTGACTGTGATTTTAGCAGCTTTTGCGCTTTTAGTTTGTGTGTGTGTGTGTGTGTGTGTGTGTAGTGCTGCAGTGCTGCAGTTGTTACAGAAATCTGTTGATTTGTGTTGATTTCTTTCTGATGAACATGAGAAAATCTCTGATGTTTACAGTTCAGATTCATTCAGAGAGAATATTGATATTTGTTGATATTTGAGAACTGCTTACATGCAGCTTGTCAAATGAAATAAATGCTGTTTGAATTTAAATTGAAAAGATCATTTAAAATATATAATTTAAAAAAATTCTCTAGGTTTTGAAGTGGAAACTTGAACAGAAATGTTTTTCTCCCTGAAGTGAGAGAATGGTGCACTTTAATGGCAGTGAGAAATCTTAAATCTTGAACAGAATTGAAATCAACATCACTGAGAGAAACTGCAGACTCATGTTTGGGTGTTTATCACACGGATGATGATGTTTTTTCTCTCTGTCTGTTCGCAAATAAATCTGCTGAAAGACTTTTGTTTGGTCCTCATTTCATATAGAGAGATTTTAGATAAAAATCATTATTTGAACATTAATTGCATTAGAGTTTCCTGTTATGACATCACACTAGATTCTGTGATTTGTAAATATAATTAGGGATGCATTGTGAGGAGACAATTTTCCAAGCACAACATTGAATAATGAAAATAGAACAGCTTCTTTATTATGAACAACTCAAACACAATTAAACACATACAGAGCAAAAATTTCAATGCTCAATAACATTCAAAGAACAATAATCAAGAGCATAATGAAAAAAGACAAATCAATTAGGATTAATTTTCAAAAGAAACATGAGGTATCGGTGCATTTTTACATACGAGTATAAGAACATTAGATTGGTATCAGTGCATCCCTAAAGATTAGA
Organism: Oreonectes daqikongensis; assembly: GCA_026939265.1. Taxonomy (NCBI): domain Eukaryota; kingdom Metazoa; phylum Chordata; class Actinopteri; order Cypriniformes; family Nemacheilidae; genus Oreonectes; species Oreonectes daqikongensis. The sequence goes on from JAOTQM010000697.1 coordinate 95,803, forward strand.
ATAGATCCAACTTTATTGTCATTACACATGTACAAGTACAAGGCAATGGAAGAAGTTATTGCATATTCCAGTTAAAGTACAGGACTGCAAATATGCATATGTAAACAGTTGCTGTAAATAAACAGTCAACAGTGCAAATGAATATAAATGTTGTGTATAGACAGTCCAGTAGTGCAAACATAATCATATAAAAGACACGTCAATATATTTCAGATTTACATTTTCATGTGATTATAGTCTGGACTGCAGTAACAGTTATTGAAATGTAAGGTTATATTAGCTATGCCAGCATTTTCCTCTTAACAATACTTCTTCCAGTTAGGTTTGCATTACTGTTATCATCCAGCTGATGGCGCTTTGTATCACTTCATGAAGTCCACAGAGACATAAGAACCAAAGCCACTAGCCTGCAAGCTTTAGCCGAAAAAGCATAACGGCTAATGCTAACGCCGTGGCTCCAGTGAAACGCAGTAAAGGAGACCAGAGGTTAACGTCCGTTTTCTGAATGGATGGGAGTTGTTAGCCGTTACGCTTTTTTCTCCAACTGGAAGTATTACAGACCCTTCAATCTCCCTATATTTTAGATTTTATATCTGATAGAACTACAGACCAGAGACCTTCTAAGTATGTCCGCCTGTCAATAGAGTAAACCTAACCCTCAAAATAATAGCACGCATGAGCAGTAACGTTTGTTTATGTTTTCACTTTATAACCGTCTATAAATACTGAGTGTTTCTCAATATGCGTCCTCGCTCCTCCGTCCTCCATCTATGACCCGGGAACCGTTCGAGCTCAGCCATCTTTAAGGACATCGGGAGGAGGCGAGGATCGAGGAGTGAGGATGCTTTCTTAAGAGTCATGACATGAGCAAAGATACACAAGTGTCCTTTGCGGAAGTGTTTTATCGACTAAACCGGACTCGCGAATACATTTCCCTCCCCCTGCACAGCGTCACATCTTGAAATGATATTAAAACACGCATAAATGTGTTAATGAAGCATTATATTATTGTAAATGTAGACGTATCTCAAACAGTATAGTTAATATTAATATAAATAATTGACTAATATAGTTAATATTTATGTATAACATATATTTGGCATACTTCATATACATTTCTGAGCACTTTTAAGCATGTTTTTCACTTTAATTTAATTTAGTGGGGATTATTAACTTCTGTATTTAACTTAATTTGTTATATTTTCAATGTGCAATATTTACAGTCATCATTAACTGACGACGCTTTGAAGTGACGCTCATTATAAATAAAAATCCTGCTGCTTTTATACATGTTTGATTTACTCTTGTGTTGTGTCCCTCTTCATTCATCTGTTTCTCTTGTATAAAACTGACAGAAACATGAAAAACTGAAGTAAAAGAATCAAAAGAAATAATGTTGATTTACAAAAATCATATTATTATGTGAAAATAAGGTATGTTTTCTATCAGACATGTGCTGTGTGTGTTTATATTCAGTTTGATGAGTGATTTTTCTGTGGTAAAATTAGAGTAACAGTTCAGTGATGTCATGATGAGTAACACACTCACAGTTTCTCTGGAATTGTGTTTTCTGCTGATGTGTTTTCAGGAAACAGACAATCTGCCATGTGACACACAGATACTTCTACTGCCATGAACCCTCGAGCGTCTTCAAGACCAAACACACACACACACACACACACACACACACACACACAC
>JAOTQM010000697.1:100000-102738 GCA_026939265.1 Oreonectes daqikongensis
TCAGCCCGACGCTCGGTTCATCATCATACTGAGAGACCCTGTCGAGAGGTTCATAACACACACGCACGCACGCACGCACACTGATGTGAGCTTCTGATGTCACAGTGATGAGCTGCTGTATGTTGTGTGTTCTGTAGGTTGTACTCAGATTATTTGTACTTTGGCGTGGCTAATAAATCATCAGATGATTTTCATGTGAAGGTGTCAGAATCTCTGATGATGTTTGATGGATGTTTACAGCACAACAGGCTGCGATCATGTGTCTACAACTACACATTAAATAACGCCATAAGTGTAAGTGTGATCATACACTATTCTAATCATTGACCAATCACAATGCTTCATTCACTTTCTGTCCCATAACACTCTCTGGCCCTGTTGTGCCTCTCTCTCTCTCTCTCTCTCTCTCTCTCTCTGTGTGGTGTGTGTGTGTGTGTGTGTGTGTGTGTGTGTGTGTGTGTGTGCGTGCAGGTGCGTTTACAGGTGGGTTTGTATGTTGTGTATATTCTGGACTGGTTGTCAGTGTTTAGCAGAGATCAGTTGTTGGTTTTGCGTTTGGAGGATCATGCTGTAAACTCAACACACAGCATGCACAGAATCTTCAGCTTCCTACAGTTAGGTACAGTAACCCAAAAATCATCACATATGCCATTAATAAAGCCCTGTTCATATTTCAGATGAAATGATCAATGATCTCTCATTTCAAAGTCACTTTAGATTAAAGCATCTGCTAAATGAATACAAGTACAAACATAAACAAAAAATCAATAAAAGACTAGAGTACAATATATAACTTTTGCCTTTCTGTCACCAAACTACAGTTTAATGTTTATCACATAATGATTTATATATGTAATGTGTGTGTGTGTGTGTGTGTGTGTGTGCAGGACCCATATCAGAGGTGAAAGAGAGAGAAATCATCTCATGTCCCACATCAAACAGCAGACGTCCGTCTGACCGAATCCTCGGGCCCATGCGTCCCGTCACACGACAGCTGCTACACGACTTTTATTCTCCTTTCAATCAGAAACTATCAGAAGTTCTGCAGGATGAATCATTTCTGTGGAGCCGTAGCTCTTCATAAACCACTGCTCACTGCATACAGAGATGTGTTTGAAAAACACATGTAGTAAAAAGTTTTGTTTGGTAATGTACAGGGACTGTTGTCATGAATCTCTCGGCTCATGTGTGTCAACACTCTTGTTTAATAAATATGTAGTTTCTTGAATCAGACAACAGTGGCTGTGATTCCTGATTCTTGAATGTTGTGAATGTTCAAAACACTGATGTGAATTAAACTCATGAATCATCATCTGTCCATGTAAATAATCCCACTGATGGTTTTGTCTGAATGGATGATGGGAATCTTTTGGTCAGACAAACACAGGTCATGTATTCATGTTTATTTGAGTTTTAGGGTTTGTAGTTGCACATCAGTCAAAACATTTCTTATGTCTTCTCTGTCTTCTGCATTGTTTTCAGTGAGAGACAGCAGATGAAATGACTGCTGGTATTTCTACAGAGTGTTCATATCTTAAATAGTTGAAATCTGGTGTAGTCATCTTCTATTGAGAAACTAATAACAATCTCACAGACATAGTAATGCTAATATACACCTGATTTTGTCTCCATTACTTGTATTATTATTATTGTATATGAATTGCTCAGAACAAGTGTTTAGAGGGAGAAATGAGTAAAGAGAACTGAAGGAGAACCAGCACATGTGTGATTCAGTGATGAGAATTTCTTCTGTTTTTGGAGGTTTTTTTAGTGATGGAAACCACCGATGACAAACACAAAAACGTCTGCTGGCTTTTATGATGTTGGCTTGATGTGTGCTGTGTGTTTTCCTCATCACGTGATCAAACATCCCATCATTTCAGTTCTTTAGCTCCATTCACTGAACTCTTCTGAATCCATATAGAAATATTAAATTAATATGTGTTGTTCTTCTGTTCTGTACATACATACACTGATGAATGTTGAGTTTTCTTCTTCTTCTTCTGATGTCAACTGATGTGTCTCGTGGGGTTGTGGATTTGCTCACATTCAGTCTCTGATGGATTTCATCTGCTTCGCTTCTGGCAAATTGTGAATATTGTTGTGTTGAAGTTCTGCAGAGCACATGAGTTCATGATCAAATCTCAAAGCTCTTAAGCTCTTTACATCTAGAACTCGCATCTAACAATGTTCTTGTCATGTTTGTGCTTCTCCTGCAGAACATCATGATTCAACCTGAAGCTCATGAGGTTTATGATGAGTTGAATCACATGAAAACTCTTCATGCCTGATATGAAACAGATCTTCGGGGTCATTTGAGGAGATGAGGTATTGAAACTGATTCAAAGTGTCAAATGTGAACATGTGGAGTGAAGCTGGGTGAGATACAGATGGACAGATGTTTTCCTTAGATCCTCACTTTCCTGCCGCATCAGGATTCTGCAAGAATGTGCCGTACATTTCACACTGATTTCATCTGATTTAAAACAGTTTTTGAATCTGAGACACAGATGTGTGTTAGTGGAGCAGAAGCTCAGATGTTCTCTCTCAGGTCCTCTCTGGGATGCTGGACTGGATGATAATGAGGTCAGCGGAAACTCCACCCAACTTCAGTGGGCGGAGTCACAGTGAGAAACAGAAATGTCTCTCTGTTTCTAGAAACTTTCTCTTCCTTCCAAACACTGTACATTATCTGTTTGTCTGTCTTAGTAGGTTTGCCGTGTTTTCCTTTACTCCCT
>JAOTQM010000698.1:0-59513 GCA_026939265.1 Oreonectes daqikongensis
ATAAGCTTTTGTGCCCTTGGGGACTTCAATTTTGGTCCCCACAGTGACACGAGTTGGTGTGTATTCAGGTTAACAACCCACCGGCATATAAAAACCAAAACACACACACGCACGCGAGCGCGCACGCACACACACACACACACACACACACACACATTAACGGGATATTAAGAAGTTTGAGTTGCCTTTGACTGCTTCTTTGACTTTGTTAAGCTCTTCAGTCTCTGAAAATCATTTGTAGTGTTCAGTAGGTGAAGGATGTTGTGCAGAAATGTCATCAGCGCTCTGATGATCAGAGTCCATTAGTGTTTAGTGTTGGTGTCTGATTGATTTATCATCATCATCGTCACACATTCCTCAGTGTCTTAGATTGGAATTCCTGCTTTAGGATCGGCTGTGAGGTAGATCTTCATCAGAGCACATTGTGAAGATGGGGTGGCACGTCAGCGCTTGATGTGTGGTTGTGTAGTTGTGTCTGTCAGGGTAACAGCAACACATTGAAGGTGATGCATCTCCCCATCTATTTCTAATGAAAGCAGGAATCCTTAAACCCAGTTTGTTCACTTTACACTGAAATGTCAAATCAAACATATATTTTTGCTCCAACTAGATAGAGGATTCTTCTTCCCAGCATTTGTCTATGCTAGATTTAAGAAGACATCATGTTGTTGAAGAGTGGAGCTTTTTCCAAGGTTAAAGGCAGAGTAGATCATTTGGAAAATGCTAACGTTAGTCTGCTAGCAGTGCAATCATTTGATCCCTCTTGCGAATCACCATCCATAGCCACGCCTCCTCCGAAAACACATGAGCGGGCACAGACCAGAAGTTGTCGGATCGGTTCCAGAGAAGTCACGTCACATTCACAGATGAGAAATCATAACAGTACAAGTGCCACTTGTGGTTGGTTTAGGAGGAAGATTTCCAAGTGCATGCACTCTGTCCACCATTATCCCGCTGTCAGTACATCGCACAGGCACATGAGCGCGCTTGATGACGTATGTCTGCGTGAACAGGGTGCGCAGTGGAATGCAAAATACGTTCCGCACCGAGGTCAATGATTGGGCAAACGTTCTTTGTTCCTACGCCTTTCACAGACGATATATAATTATAAAAATAATAATGTTTCATTTTACTTATTGATTGCTATCAGGATGTTAAGAGACTTTTAACCAGCATGACAAAAATGTTTATGAACTCAAACTTCAGTGAGTTTATGCTTAAAACAAGAGACAAACAACTGGAAATGGACTTAAATGAATCTTATATCCTAAATTTTTATCTCTTTAATACAGTAAGTCAAGATTATTTGTCTTACCCCATCAGCAGATCATTTTATTCTTGTTTAAAGCATAAACTTAATTTTGGTAATTGTTTCTGAAAAAAAGACTTAATATCCTATTTCATTTTTTTTCTCAAGTAAATGTGTCTTGATTTAAAAATTGTTTAGATATTTGTGCTGGAAAACAAGACAACGAATGTTCAGTCTGGTTCTTTAAAGATCTTTCTGAAACTGAGCTTTAGATTCAGGTGCTAACGGGCAACAAATCCTTTAATAACTCCTGGTGCCCATAATGACGGCTCTGCCTGAAATTCCATCTGTGTTTTCAATGTTTGGAACTTTGTGGTATTAAACATAACTTCAAGTCTTTGAGAAAATAATCTTGGGACCAAATCACACACAGGGCTGAAAACAAAACACGCCCAATAATGATAAATGACGTTTGTACAGATGGTGCAGATTGAAACGACTCATCTCACAACGCTCCGCGTTTCAATTTTAATTCCACTTTTCACTTAACTCAAAATGAGCTAACACTAGGAAAAAAACATTTCTGTAGCCTACAGTTAGAACATATTTAGAAGTGAATATTGTTTCGTGTTAGATGTAGTTGTTGGTGTTGCAGTGATGTCATGGCTGCGGTTGGTATTGCAGTGTATTTACATAAAAAGGCAGACGCTTTTATCCAAAGCGACTTACATTACATTGTACTATACATTTGTACATTTTTGTATAGTAAGCAAGTGGGGGTTAGGTGTCTTGCTCAAGGGCACCTCAGCCGTTACCCGCCAGACCTGAGAATCAAACCAGCAACCTTCTGATCATGAGTCCAACTCTCTAACCACTGCTCTCTAACCACTGCTCTCTAACCACTGCTCTCTAACCACTGCTCTCTAACCACGGCTCTCTAACCACTGCTCTCTAACCACTGCTCTCTAACCACTGCTCTCTAACCACGGCTCTCTAACCACTGCTCTCTAACCACTGCTCTCTAACCACGGCTCTCTAACCACTGCTCTCTAACCACTGCTCTCTAACCACTGCTCTCTAACCACGGCTCTCTAACCACTGCTCTCTAACCACTGCTCTCTAACCACTGCTCTCTAACCACTGCTCTCTACCACTGCTCTCTAACCACTGCTCTCTACCACGGTTGATGCGGTGTTGCAGTGATGTCACGGCTGCGGTTGGTGTTGCAGTGATGTCACAGCTGTGGTTGATGCGGTGTTGCAGTGATGTCTCGGCTGCGGTTGATGCGGTGTTGCAGTGATGTCACAGCTGCGGTTGATGCGGTGTTGCAGTGATGTCACGGCTGCGGTTGGTGTTGCAGTGTTGTCACGGCTGTGGTTGATGCGGTGTTGCAGTGATGTCACGACTGCGGTTGATGCGGTGTTGCAGTGATGTCACGGCTGCGGTTGGTGTTGCAGTGATGTCACAGCTGCGGTTGATGCGGTGTTGCAGTGATGTCACGGCTGCGGTTGGTGTTGTGTTGCAGTGATGTCACATCTGCGGTTGGTGTTGCAGTGTTGTCACAGCTGTGGTTGATGCGGTGTTGCAGTGATGTCACGGCTGCGGTTGGTGTTGCAGTGATGTCACAGCTGCGGTTGATGCGGTGTTGCAGTGATGTTGTGGTGAGGTGCTTACTGAACTACATTAGAGAAATTCTTGATCAATCCACAGACAGTGTGGAGCCCGAGGCGTTAAACAGATGCTCATGAGAGTCTTCACAGCTCCAGACCTCTGGGCGGAATCATTTATTCATTTGGCAGACACTTTTATCCAAAGCGTCTGGAATCACCCTGAATCTGTCAGAGACGAGAGGGAAGAGAGCTACTGTCTGTCATTCTGTGTGAGTTTATTAGCAGCTGTTGGTTTTGTTTTTCAAATAATTAATCTTAATGGGTTTGTGTAACACTATGTTTCTGTTTATACTGTAATCAACAGGTTTTACTGTAAATCATGATGAATTTTTGAGTGTCTTTCAGACATTTAATAAACTAAATGAAGTGTACATGATGCTTGAATCTGCATCTCTGGACACTTCTGTGTTCTTGAAGATGATGATGATATTTTGAATATAACCTTGCCTGTGTGTGTGTGTGTGTGTGTACTTGTACATCTGTCTTCGTGAAGACCAGTTTGAGTTGTAGACCAGCAGAATGAGGACAAAGAGAGTAAAATAAGGAGATTTTGTCCGATCCTCATTTCCTAAGACCTCTTTAAAGGGCTGTTTGAGGGCCGAGACTCGGTTTTGGGGTTTAGGTTCTAATTAGGTTTGGGGTTAGAGTCTGGCACTTAGGTCTGATGGTTAGTGTGTGTGTGTGTGTGTGTGTGTGTGTGTGTGTTTCATACAAAGAGCTGTAGTTATAACACACATTTATAATCTGATCTCTAGAGGTCCGTCTTTCACATGCAGGTGTATTTCTATCATATACAGGTACAGTTGTGTTTTCTTGTAAATGTGCTTAGACACAATATGACCGATATGAGTGGACTGTGGTGTTTTTGCTCATTTCTCTTGTAGTCTCGCTGTGGTTGATGTGCAGCACATGAAAGACGCAGCTGTCAAACTTTCTTTTTCGCTGATGGTCATTGGGATCGGAGGCCTTTGAAGTTTCTCGCTGGGCTCTCTGTTTTTCCGCTTGAATTCGTGAAGCAGAAGTGCATGAAGGCATTGTTGCGCTGCAGCTCTAGAAGGTTCCGCCGCTCTTGTGTTGTATTTGAGCGTGTGAAAGCACTCGCTCCCCCCCCCGCGTGTGCTGCGCTGGCTGTATTGTTTACTTTGTGTCCTGCTAGAAGAGAATTTTACTCAGTCAGATGAAACGGCCGAGTTTTCAGGGTCATTTACACCCAAAGAGTGTTTGTCTTTGGGGATGGGGGTCTTTGTGCGTCTCCACTCGCTGACCTCATAAAAACTCCACAAATCTCCCCCACATGCGTGCACACATGCGCGCGCGCACACACACACAAACGCACGCATCGAAGTTAATTGTACGGTTCTGTTTCCTCTGCTGATTTCACAGAAAACTGTTTATACAGCACCTCAGAAGGTTTCTTTAGATTTTAAGACTGCAGTCCACAATTTTTGCCTAATGTCTATTAGTGTGACAGTAAAAAAGAACATATTATCTGCTGCTTTTGTTCTGACAGAATGAAACGTTAAATGGTTTGAAATTAGTCCTTTTACTGATGTCTCATCTGATCATCTTCACATGGGTGTTTATTAGCATATAGTAAGAGGAAAACAGTTAGCAAGTGTCCAGTAAACAAGCAGAGTCAAAGGTTTTTTTATTATCATTTGTGTTATTTTACATTTGTGATGGTTCTGTGATGCACACAATAAAAACATGAACAGGTTCTACTTGACGTTTGACTGTTTTCTCAGTTTACTGATGTGATGTGTTTTATTTTTTCAGCTTTACTCAGAATTCCAAGATCAAATTCCAGAATGTGAAGGATTGTTTTTCGTGCATGCGTGTGTTGTGTTGTGTGTGTTGTGAGTGCGTGCGTATGTGTGTTGTGAGTGCGTGCGTGTGTTTTGCTTGTGTGTTGTGCGTGTATGCGTGTGTTGTGCGTGTGTGTTGTGAGCGCGTGCGTGTTGTGCGTGTATGCGTGTGTTGTGCATGCCTGTGTTGTGCATGTGTGTTGTGAGCGCGTGCGTGTTGTGCGTGTATGCGTGTGTTGTGCATGCCTGTGTTGTGCATGTGTGTTGTGAGCGCGTGCGTGTTGTGCGTGTATGCGTGTGTTGTGCATGCCTGTGTTGTGCATGTGTGTTGTGAGCGCGTGCGTGTTGTGCGTGTATGTGTGTGTTGTGCATGCCTGTGTGCCGTATGTGTGTTTGGTGTGTGAGGCTGCAGTGTTCTGGTGTACAGGCCATATTTTAGTGTCTTCATGAGTTTTGATGTTGGTCGAAGACGCTCGTGCGGCTCATGGCCTCCTGCCACATGTGGATTCATTTCTTCAGAGGTTGCGAGGTTATCCGCACATATTTTCCACATCCAGGAGGTTTTTAAATGGTTGGACATGAAGATTCTCAGTGTCAGAAGTTACACCACATTGTTGTTGATGTGCAGTTGTTTTCTAAAGTAACACACTCACAGGTTTTTCTGGTTGTGTTGGAATTGTGTGACATTGAAACGCTTGTCGTTTGCAGCTTTATATCAAACACTGTTGATTCTCAACACCCCCCATGCTAAAACCCATCGGTTGAGAGGGCTTATGTGGGCCGGATGAAGCTGTCCATCATAGCGCTGCCAGTCTTCTGTTGTGTGTGACATTGATTCTGTCAGACAGAATAAATATTTAGCTGTGGCCGAGCACTGAGGTAAATGGGATGTGCACAGTGACCACTTGAGGTCCAGCACGAGGGCTAAAGCTGAAAACACAGACCCACATGAACTAAACCACTTACTTTACCCAACCTTTACCTATATCACAGCACATAAACCAGCATTTCATTCGCATCATAATCCTGTGAAAGTGAGACGTATGAGTGTGTGTGTGTGTGTGTGTGTATCCTGATCTTTTCTTCATAACATCTATAGACAGCCAGGGTCAGTGTGCCGTCAGACAAATGTTTATGACCCTCTAGTGATGGATGTTGAGCTGTTCTGGAGACAGACGTCAGAGATAAAGAAATCTCAACAGGGCTTGAAAATAAAGCCCCAGACTGTTTATTGACAAAATGCCTTTTTTATGGGCAGAGCAAATATCTGAGATGCAAATGAGACTCTTTAATCTAAAATAAATCTCATTGATGTGTAGGAGAAATAATTAATATGTTACAGAAATTTAATCTGTGATTTATCTTTCTGATACTGAAATAGTAACAGCTTGAAACATACAGACACCAGACCACAATCATTTCTGTATTTCATGACTGAAGACTGAAGCCAGTCTTAACAGAGAGAGTATGAGCGATGTCTTTTCTAATGTAAATGTGAGTGTTTGTATGTCATGTGCTGGTGTTGAGAACACAAGCAGGGCATCATGGACACACACAGGATCTGTGTCATGAGAATAGTGCTTTATGTCTTTAACACACATCCAGTCGTCCATCACTACTGACACTGACACTGACAGACACATGGACAACATGAATACAACACCACCAACACAGAAAGCTTGATGGACAACTGATTTTCACTGCCAAAGCATAGAAACATTAAATAGACAGACATATTCACACATTCAGAATATAAAATACAGTCAGATAAAAGTACAGATATTAGATATTAGAGTCATGGCATTGAAGGAGTGCTTTAAATTTGGTTTTATATTCTCTGTTTAATGACAGATATCACTTCTCTTTTTTTCAGTTTTAATTGTGTGTTTGTATAATTTGAGTTAGGTTTGTTTTACTGTATACATGGATTAAAAGGGTTAGGGTTGTAATCCAGTGAATTCTTTTAGCCAGATTAGCCTGTGTCTTGTCATTCAGCTTGACCAAAAGTTCAATGCAGTGAAAAATCCTCCCAAAACACAGCGTCTCACACACAGGATGATTTCCATCACAAAGCAGAATTATTGACTTTCATAGGACTGTGTAGTGCTATGATATTAACTCAGTGTTACAGAAGTGTGTGTGTGTGTGTGTGTGTGCGCTTGTGTGTAAATGTGACCGCTGACCCGCGCATCAAACACAACAGAGACTCGTCACAGGAAGAAATAGAATTGGTTCAGCCCTGTTTCTCCTCTCTCACTTTTCTTTCACCCCCCGCGCTGTAATTTAATAGGCTGAAAGGCTTTGTAGCTGCCGGGGCGAGGTGAGGGGGTGCTGCTGAAGATGCTGGAGCAGATGGACAGAGGGTTTTGTGTGGCAGAGTTTGGAGGCTAGCAGGGTGGCGATAGGCTAATTTGAGCTGCATAAAGCCGCCTCGCTTTCAAATGCAGAGCAGCTGCTTTGATGAGGGCCGGATGAAAGCTCGGGACGCCACTGGGCCGACGGGACCCTTTGTCCCTGACAAGAAGGCATCTGCTGGGCTTTGCCCTCAACTCTCACACGAGCCCCAAAAACAATGACGGACGGCCCAGAGAGTGTCATCACAGCTGATGAGAAGAGAGAGAACCTGCATGTGTGTGTGTGTGTGTGTGTGAAAGAGAGAGAACCTGCGTGTGTGTGTGTGTGTGTGTGTGTGTGTGTGTGAAAGAGAGAGAACCTGCGTGTGTGTGTGTGAAAGAGAGAGAACCTGCGTGTGTGTGTGTGTGTGTGAAAGAGAGAGAACATGCGTGTGTGTGTGTGTGTGTGTGTGTGTGTGTGTGTGAAAGAGAGAGAACCTGCGTGTGTGTGTGTGTGTGTGTGTGTGTGTGAAAGAGAGAGAACATGCGTGTTTGTGTGTGTGTGAAAGAGAGAGAACCTGCGTGTGTGTGTGTGTGTGTGTGTGTGTGTGTGTGTGTGTGAAAGAGAGAGAACCTGCGTGTGTGTGTGTGTGAAAGAGAGAGAACCTGCGTGTGTGTGCGTGTGTGTGTGTGTGTGTGTGTGTGTGTGAAAGAGAGAGAACCTGCGTGTGTGTGCGTGTGTGTGTGTGTGTGTGTGTGTGTGTGTGTGTGTGAAAGAGAGAGAACATGCGTGTTTGTGTGTGTGTGAAAGAGAGAGAACATGCGTGTTTGTGCGTATGTGTGTGTGTGTGTGAAAGAGAGAGAACATGCGTGTGTGCGCGCGCGTGTGTGTGTGTGTGTGTGAAAGAGAGAGAACATGCGTGTGTGTGTGTGTGTGTGTGTGTGTGAGAAAGAGAGAGAACATGCGTGTGTGTGTGTGTGTGTGTGTGTGTGTGTGTGTGTGTGTGTGAAAGAGAGAGAGAGAACCTCGCCACAGGGCCGTGTCAGCTTGCTCACCGGGAGACTGCTTTTATTTATTTTATAGTTATTTTATTTTATTAAATTAACTTAAAGGTTTAGTAATTTTACCTTTGTTATGTTTCTCTGTTTCTTTCTTCTTTAACACAATGCTCATTGTGAAAAGCGATATATAAATAAAATTGAATTGAATTAAATGATGTTTACTGCTAAAATGTAGAAATGCAGATAGGTTTGTGTGATGGTTTGATTTAGTGTTAGAGTGAGGATTACTGGATACAATGTACAGTTTATACAGCATCTGTCCATAAGACCCTTGTGAAGACCCATAATGCACTGCGGTGTGCTGGTGTAGAGAGTAAATCTGCTGTTGTGTTGTGTGTTTAGGTGATATTCGCTCTCAATCAGACGCTGTTACAGCAGGAAAGTCTCCGGGCAGGAAGTTTACATTTACCATATACCACTGAAGATCTGATCAAACACTACAACTGTGGAGATCTGAACTCCATCGTGTTTAACCACGACACCTCACAGGTAACAAACACACACACACACACACACGCAGACACACACAGTTTAACATTTAAGATGCCGTAAATGATGTAACAGCTCATGTACACATTCTTCACTGTAATCTATAGAAAAGAAGCTTTAAATCTGACTGAATGTTGTGACTTTAGGTTCCAAACTTCAACAATGTTACTCTGCCGCCCAGCGAGCAGGTGACGGCTCAGGAGATTGACAGTTACTTTAGACAGGAGCTCATCTATAAGCGGAATGAGAGGATGGGCAGACGTGTCAAAGCCCTGCTGGATGAACACCCGGATAAGAGCTTCTTCTTCGCCTTTGGAGCAGGTCAGTTTTCTGCTTCAGTCTCTAAACACATAAGCTTGTTTTCATGTAGATTTCATCATTTCTTATTTTAAGCGTTTTAAGAGAATATTTGTTCAGACAATGTGAGATCACGTGTTGGGATGCTTACAGACTCGGGTGAAGATTGATCTGTTTTTGAGTTTCAGAGTGCACAACACAAGCTAACAAAAATATGTTGTTCTAACAGTTTTTAATCAAAAGTTATGAAAACCTTATTTTTTAATCTTTTTAAATGTTCCACTATGTAAGAATAATGTTTTTATAGCAGTGTATAAATGACCATTTCCTCTGATGTCTGGGTTCATGTTGATGTCATGTGTACATCAGCACACGTGTTCAGTTTATTTTATTGGGAGTTTATTTACTGATCAGATTAGAAATGAGCGACTTTGCTCAGGGTTAAAACAACAAGGACTGTTTGTGAGACAGTGTTAGTAATTAGCATTCCATTGTGTTCATGAGCACAGATCTCGGGTCAGTTAGTAATGACAGGAATGTTTGTGTTGTGTGCTTTAATCTTGTTAGATGTTTCACTGCTCCATTAACTCCATTACACAACAGTATGTTATTCATCATTGTGTGATGGAACACTTGCCTGTGATTGGTTCGTCACGATCACTAATGGAGGGTACTGATGTGTTTGCATGATTGTGTTTTTACATGTGTTGATTCATGAATCATTGTGTCAGTCTTCAGTCTGATTCACATGTGTGTTTGAGTGTGTGTGTGTGTGTGTGTGTTGGGGTGCAGGGGTTAGGTCAGATTTTCACAGTCCGTTGGGTTTGGTGGCTACAGGAAGTGTGTGTGTGTGTGTGTGTTTGAGTGAAAGCAGAGATGCAGAACAGAGCAGGGAATGACTGCAGTGCTGCACACTAACAAGGGCTTCATTTCATGAGACTCTCCTGAGGGGATTTCATTACAGGACGCCGGTCCAGAGTGCTGAATGGAGGTCTGAGTCTCTCTCTCTCTCTCTCTCTCTCTCTCTCTCTCTCTCTCTCTCTCTCTCTCTCTCTCTCTCTCTCGTGATGCTGGTTGGGTTCTGGGGTTCTGATCAGACCTGAGTTGAGTTGGACAGCAGTGGTTATTCAGCTGCAGATCTGATATGAACGTGTGAATCTGTGGAGAAATGTATTTACAGTGATTTAATGTTTGAAATAAAAAACGTCTTTGAGTTTTATCTCTGTATTATTTTGTCTTGTGTGTATAAGGTTAAAGTTAATCTGCAGTGGAAAAACATGAAGTGAAATGTGTGTTTTAGTTTTTTAAAGATGTGGATTCATATAATGTAGTAGTGAAAGCATATTTAAACACAAAGAGCCTGATATCATCATCATCATCATCATCATCATCATCATCAGGAGTGTTAGAGTTAAAGCTGGTGTACGCTAGTGTTCTGGTGTTTATGGCTGTATGAATGACTGTGAATGTGTTTATGAGCTCAGACGATGAAAAACTGTTTGGAAACACTCGACACACAACACACTACAGCATTGACTGTCTGTAGCTGTGTGTGTGTGTGTGTGTGTGTGTGTGTGTGTGTGTCTGTTTGTCTGTCTGTAGCTCATGTGTGTAACTCTAGACGTGAGTTCATGTGACCTGTGAACTTTGACCCCACATGACCCCCAGCTGTGGATCATGCACCTGGAAGACGGTTTTATGTTTTTGCCCTGAGCGAAAGCACACTTTATTAAAAGACAGAAAGGCGTCACATATCCATTTATTATCATCACATCCATTCCCTGCCTTGTACATACACCAGCAATCTGATTGTGTGTGTGTGTGTGTGTTTGTGCAGATCAGCAGGTGCTGTGTACGGTTTCTTTTCACCTCGTCTGATGGTTTTTTTATTGGTTTGTTTGATTCTGTTGAACTCTTTTCTATGAGGTCACGTTTGCATTCTTTCTTTTAATGATAAATGGGTCATTGTGTAGGTTTTATGTGCGGGCATGGAACAGATCTTTGTGTTTGCTGTTGTGAGATGTTATCAGTATTTCGGTCTCTCATCTCTCACCTGCATTCACACACTTTTTCTTTTATCATTGAACTTTAATGAAAGTATTTTCTGATGTAAACACAGCATTACAGAACTAAACCAATGTAAGAACAAATCTGTTGTGTTTTTGACAGTGTAGTTACAAGGTTCAGAATTCATAAACACACAACTAGGGTTGGGAATTGAAAATCGAAATTGATTTGGAATCGAAAGGCTAGGAATCGGATCAGAACCTAAAGAAACAGAAATCGGATACTTGAAATGAAAATTTCAATTCATATTTTCAGAAATGTGCATGTGATAACTTGTGATAAAGCACAGGAATCACAAACTGACCACAGTTTCATTATGTTAACTACAGTTTAACAATGATGTGTTAAATATGTTAAAACAAATTGTAATACATCAGACAAAACATGGATACTATGTGTGTATATATACACAAAGGCAGTCAATAAGCATGCTCAATGACCATACAGGTCCATATATCAAGTGTATAGCGTCAGTTCTGGCAGTCAAGCTCACATTAGTCAACATGTCAGCTGATTCAAGTCAACCAATAGGATGCTATGCATTCATGACCGCATTATTTAAATGTCCATCCGGGCCATTTATGGTTGCATCGGCACGCCATCCCCCTACCCCTCCTCTACGACTGGAATCATTCGATCCATTCTCAATTCCTTTGTTCCTTTTATATTCATGTTCACCATAATTCTTGTATTAGATCTATTGTATGAGATTTTCAGTATATGTATAATTGCTATAAACTGTTTTGGTTCCCCGGGGGGAACGTATCGCTGCGCTACTTGCTCTGTCCAGATTGGCTGCTGGAATAAGCGAGGAGTTTGTCCACGACAGTTTTATTGTGGCAACCTTAAATTGCTATTATGATATATTATATTGCCATCATCACCACCGTTTATGTTTCTGTCATTTATTGTTATTATTCTTTGACGATAGTGGTCTGACAGAACTAAACGTTTTACTTCAACTGGGAATCGATAAGAATCGGAAACGATAAGCAGAATCGGAATCGAAATCGGAATCAATAAAATTCAAACGATACCCAACCCTAAACACAACAGGATTTGTTTTATTTCATCTTTCACTTTATTGTGCTCTTCAACTCATCTCCATTCTCAAAGTGTGTTTTAGTTTCTACAGTAAAAGGATTCTGAGACTTCTGACATTTGCTAAAGTCCAGGAATGTAGAAATGACTTCAGGAGTATTAATGGACGTGTAGCTGAACACTAAAATAACACGGCAGACATTTTCTTTGGCTTCTGCTTTGACTTTATACAGCGTTTACCTCCAGAACCGTGCGTCACATAAGCCAAGATGAAAACAAGAGGCCAACATTCAGTTTTCCAACAACAACAATCATTCAGTTGACTAAAGGTGCTGTCTGTGTCTTCACACACACTTTCTCTCTGTTGTTTTATTTAAATTCATTCCTAGTGTTTCAGCTCTCTGAACAATATTAATATGAAACAGATTGACAGGCATTCAGTGTTATTATCTGTCATATTACAGAAGAGAGAAGCTGATCTCAGGTGTGTTCACACTGTTTCATATCAGAACTCAAGCATCAGATGTGTGTGTGCGTGTGTGTGTGCGTGCGTGCGCGCGTGCGTGCACGTGTGTTACGGTTATGTCTATGTAGATGGTCTGTGTTTCATCTTCTTTCAGATCACAACATTGAACACAAATTCTGAATGAATGAGCAGCGCTAATAAAAATCACAATGATGATTTCATGTTGCCGCTAGAATCTAGTCAAGTGTGATCATGGAGCGCTTGATGTGGGAGTGTGCTGGTGAGATTTGATCTACACAAACTACACAAAGAGATTTGATCTACACAAACATGTGCAGCAGTTTATTTATTCAGCTCAAGTCTTCTAATATAAATATTACTCAGCATGTGGCGTTTGCTCTAATAATTGGAGTGAAAGCTGAAGGAGACAGACGGCGGCTCTGTTGACCGTTTTCCACCTGACAGCATGAATACTGTCAGTATAGAGCGGCGGGCACACGGGCCTCTTAGAAAAACAAGAGAGTGCCCGCTTGCGCTAAAAGGCAGAGCCAAAGAAGTTTTGAATAAAAGCTTTTAGGTGGTTAGCAGCTCTTATCTCTGGCATCTATCATGAGATGGACGTCCATTAGAAAAGGCCTGTTGAGACTGACTTTGGCATGTGCTCAACTCTCTTTTTCTCAGATCAATACAACCATTCAGAAGACTGAAGTGAGCCGATCTGATAATGTTATGTTGTGTTGTTCTTTATGATTTTATAAATGCTTCTCAGTCCCATTACTGTGGTTTTACTGTGGTACTGAATCAATATCTCATAGTTCATATATACTGCATCTGCAGAAAACTCACAGCATTTATGAAAATGATTTATCTGTCTGTTGATGTTTTCATTCTGGCGTTTTCAAGAGTTGTGGTACTGAATATTTACGCACACACACACACACACACACACACACACACACACACACACACACACACACACACACACACACACACACACACACACACACACACAGTGAATGCTAGGCGAATGTGTGTGTGTATGTGTGTATCTTTCTTGGCTCATTGTGTTATTATGTACTTAGGTTTTATTAATTTATTTTTAGTGAAAGTACACTAAACAAGAAAGAGAGATTCTGAATGTTTACTGGACTAACAAACAGTGTTTGTGTTGCAGGTCACTTTCTGGGGAACAACACAGTGATCGAGGTTCTGCGCAGTCAGGGTTATGAGGTGGAACACACACCTGCCGGACAGCCACTGCACAGGTAACACGCGCACGCACACGCACACGCACACACACACACACACACACACACACACACACACACACACACACACACACACACACGCGCAGCAGATTTGAGTTTGGCTCTTTGGCTCTCTACTGACAGATTCCAGATGGTTGTGAGGCCGGTAAAGTTACACGTCTCACTAAATGTGAGCCGGCCGGAGCTCATAATGAGACACAGAATCTCACACACGTGCTCAGAATGGAGTTATTGTGTGGAAGCTCTGTTGGCCTCAATGACACAAATATGAAATCATTCTACACACACACACACACACACACACACACACACACACACACCATTAAACCCCGCCAACAGGAATTACACACAACATATCATCCAAACATTTGTTGGGACAGATTTTGTCAGAGACATTCCACTCACACATGTGTTTTGTGTTCTCACACCTGCGTGGTTATCAGATACAATCTGAGCTCATAATCTCTCTTATTGTGTTCTTATGTTTGTGTTAAACACTAACACACATTCCTGTTGTTGTTGTTTTAATACCACGTTGTGGCGATGAGCAGCAGGTCATCAGAAGATCTGACAGATTCACCGCTGGAGCCGTTCTTACACGACACTGAAGATCATCAGGAATCTGTCCCGCAGATGCAGCTTCCACACAGTCTGGAGTTACTGGAGAAAGTGGAACGCAAACTGAAGAAGAAACGACGGAACAAACAGAAGAAGCCACAGAACCATCGTCACTTCAATGATCTGTGGGTTCGCATGGAGGAGAGGTGAGGACCAAACACTGGGAAACACAAAAATAATCTAGTATAGGCCTGTGTAAATCTGTGAGCTTCTATAGCATTTATATTTCTTTCCTTCATCTGGAACGTTTCCTGGATGTCTCCTGAACTACAACCATCTTCTGGAAATTTTGTTGAATGCTCACTTATATTCCGTTTTGACTGAAACATTTTATTCAGCTGTTTATGAAACCGTACAGGGTCCCAGTTACGCACGCACACACACACACACACACACACACACACACATGCCACACGCACACACACATGCCACATGCACGCACACACACACATGCCACACGCACACACACACACACACACACACACGCCACACGCACGCACACACACACACACACACACACATGCCACACACACACACGCACACACACATGCCACACGCACACACACATGCCACACGCACGCACACACACACACACACACATGCCACACACACACACACACACACACACATGCCACACGCACGCACGCACACACACACACACACACACACACACACACACACACATGCCACACGCACGCACACACACACATGCCACACACACACACACACACATGCCACACGCACGCACGCACACACACACACACACACATGCCACACGCACGCACGCACACACACACACACTGTTTATTGTCTTCTGTAATCCTCACACTAACCCTGAACCAAACCATCACACAAACCTTTCTGCAGTTTCACATTTTCAGATATTTTACTTTGATCACTCGCCTCTCATCTCCTCAACATTGATTTATTTATCTTAAGTTGTTTATTGGTGTAAGTGTACAGACGGCTGTAACGGAGTGATGTCATCAGAAACTCTGTGAAAACAAACATGAAGGTGTATTTGGAGATGAATATGAGCCAGAGTCTGAGGATAAAATCTTCATTCTGTTTAACAGTCGTGTGTTTATACTGCTACTGCTCTACACACACACACACACACACACACACACACACACACACACACACACACACACACACACACACACACACATCTGCTTTACAACAAACCTCAATACAAAAACACACAATCAGAAATGAAATAAATCTTAGATTTAATAGCAATAAACGTGTCTGACAGTCTCTTGTTTCTCTCGTAGCACAACGGCTGAGCTTCCGCCCCCTCTCGTCCACATCGTCAACGGTTACATCACCGTCAAGACACACCCACATGACCACGGCAGACCCAATCACAAGCTGATGTTCTCAAGCTCCGCCTCCTCACGGACAAGCACTGCTTTTATTCTTTATGTTCAGATTGCTTTTCTGATGCTTCACCTTTGACCTCCGATGACCTCCTTGACTGCTTGAAGAAATCACTTTCATGTACATATATGTCAAATGTATGATAGATGTCATTTAGAGTTTGTTCTCTTCACTTATTATTATATATATTTAAGAGCCATTATATTTTTGTTATAAAATGTATTACTAACCAGCATGTTTTTCCTCTTCAGTAAAATCTGAAATCCGTAAAATTTCAGTCAAATTTTTGTAGAGATTATTGGTTAATTTATTAATTAGATGGTTTCAGTTGATGATGACCGTTGTGTTTGTCTTGTCTGTGCTGTCAGAAATAATAAACTGTGTATGTAGTTCAGCCTTTTATAAGGCGTAAAGTCACACCAGTGGTTTTCTCCTCTCACGAGACAACATGAAGTGATGTGAATGTTATTTATGTCATCTCGCTCTCTATAGACGCTGTAATCCTCAGCACATGTTTACAGTTTCAGCTTCTGTCATGTCATTGTGAACAGAAGCGGCTCATGTGTGACGTCCAGCAGATGGTTTATGTTTTGTGTTTACGGTTCACATTCAGGAGACACAGAGAGAATCATTTTCCTCACAACGATTCATACAGAAGAGCTAACAGCAGTTTTATTTCAAGAATCTGTTTTGGGGCCAACAGGAAAGTTTTCATATTGTTTTAATGTTTGGCTTGTGATCCAGGACAGAAGATCTCCACCAGCAACATCTGAAAGAAGATTTTCTGTGGACCGAAAGCCCTGACGCCTTGACTTTCTGTCGAAGAATGAATTTTATTTTACTATTTACAATCCTTTGAGAGACTCCATGTTGTAATGACTAGTGGTTTCAAATAAAATGTGAGAATATTTTATTCTGTCCTACTCAGATGGATGTTTATTCATTTCTTCCAGAACCCTGATTATACATTTTAATACCATTGTATTTTTGGCAAACATTTTACACAGAAAAATAACTCACATGTCAAAGTCACTGAATTCTAGAATATTCATGTCTGTATCTCATTAATCCTCTCTGATATTCGGCACATCTTTTCTATTTTGAATGATGTAAGATTTTGTTATTGTTGAAATTTATTTGAGAGCAGAGATGATTCTATTGAAAGAATTCGATATTTTTCAATGTCTCTCATCAAACAGAGCTTTGACCAACAGATTTCATGCAGGTGCAGCAAAAGCAACTTCAAATGATTTCCAGCATTATTCTCAAAGACACTTGAGTTCATCTGCAGCTGACAGTCGTGTAATCGCACACACGCGCGCACGCGCACACACACACACACACACACACACACACAGAGCAGAACAGTTTACTCCAACACTCATTTATAAAATGTTGCGTAGAAACCGTCCTAAATTTTTTCAAAGTGCGTACGCACAGAAACTGTGTAGGTACACGCTTCTCTTTCAGATGTGAAATCTAGGTGACTTGCCCTAATGTGGGACACTTAAGGTGTAATGTTTGTCCCTCCCCCCTAAATAAATGAATGACAGTGAAACTATTGGTTAGTCAAAGCTGTGGTGTCTTGTGATCAAAATCACATGACCTCTCAGATGTCCAGTCATATTTGAGGGCGGAGCAATCAACAGACAAGAAGCACATGGTGTAAAGACCCCCGAAAGGTAAGTGACATAGAGTTTTAACTTGATATTAAGGAGTATAAATGAATTTTAAACAAAGCAGTCCTGCTACTTTTTGGTCTAATGTGCTTATGAAATGTTTGTCTATCAAAATGTAGTACAACTTTGTATGTATAAACTTTATATTTTTATCAAATTTCTTAGTGTCCCACTTTAGGACAAGTGGTTTTGAAAAGTGGGACAGTATGCTTAGCCTAATGTGGGACAGTACTTCAGTCAGTCAAAAATGTGTGGTGGGACAAACATGACAATCTAAATATTTTTTGTAATATTAGAATGCTGTTAATGCAGATGTTTAAAGGAGTAGTTCACCTTCAACATGAAAATTCTGTCATTATTTGCAGAACACAAAAGAATATATTTTGAAGGTTGTTCAGTAGAAGTGAATGGTGGGCTGTGCTGTTCTGTTAGCGACATTTTGGTAACAAAATGTGAACTACTCCTTTACGGTCATTTGTAAAATGTAAACACAAATGGTGTTAAATGTTTTTAATTGCAGTTGATAATATGTTCATGAATTTTGACTTCAGGTTGAATCTTGCCTAAAATTTGTTTGCAAGCTGTGATTTTGTTATTTTTTTAAGCTGCAAGGTTTTTTTATTTTGTCTTCAAAAAGACCTGTGCTATGCATGTTGTTGTAGACTATGTGTTTATTAAGTAAAAATAATATAATTAGAAAAAATAAAAAGATCAGTAAAGAAATTTTGACACTGCATTTTCCGAGCAACTTATTTCTATCATAACAACATAGGCCTATCATAATAGTTGCTTAATGTCTTTATAATAAATGCATCATATTGTATTATTTGTCTGATGATGTTCAATTTTCCATGTTTTAACCATCCATAGCAAAGACCATTTTACAATTAAATCAAGGAGAGATTGGCCTTTTATCATAGACTTTTCAGTGTCCCACATTAGGAAACTGCAAATTTTCTCCGACGATTGGTACTAAGAGCACTAATATGTCTATAATTAATTTTATGAAAGTATTATCTGCATTTTCTTTTTTAATTTAATTAGGACACATCCTGGGTTTTGTTAAATGGTATTGGTTGTGGATGTAATGTTTTGGCTACACATCTCAATATTTCACTAAATCTGAAATGCAAAAAATGTCCCACTTTAGGGCAATTCACCCTATACATCGCAAATGATCTTGAAATTTCGCGCAGCTGAACAGTTTCAAATCCGGCGTTTTAACATCGTCTAATTAATATCATTGACATATAAAAGAGCGTCTGTCAAAGTTCAAATCCTTTACGAGCGGCAAGAATGGCTTATATTTCCAAAAGTGCGTACGTGTGCTCAGACCCTGACGTGGCGTTAAGCACTTTTCCACGTCAAAGACCGTTTTTATAAATAATAATTTATTTTTGGATTTTTGCTACGACCAAATCGGTGCTTACGCACGCTTTAGAAATGAGGCCCCTGGTTTCGAATCTACAGATTAAATGAACATATGAGTAAAAAATAAACGAAGCAGCAATTACGGGTCAAACTCAACAAGCTCTTGAGCTTCTTGACCACTAGGTGGCGCTGTCATCAAACTTTCGTAAGCTGAACAAGATTTGCCAATGATGACACATACCGAGTTTCGGGTCGATATGCAAAAGTTTGGTGAAGATACAGCATTAAATCTCAAATTTAAATCTCAAATTTGCTTATGTGAAATATGAAACCGGTTTGACTAATCAAGACCAATTCCATAACGTTTTATGAGGATTGTGTCTAGATGGCGTGCAAATCGGACAAATGCTGTAGGAGTTAGATAAAGTAGATTTTCAACAGAATTCAAAATGTCGGACAGGAAGTAGTTGTTTTCTGTCAAATTACTTAACATGACCACAAGGAGGCACCGGCCTAAAATATTTCATGTTCTCTCAGAGTGAGGTGACGATGACCCTTGCCAACTTTCATAGAAAAAAACCTCAAAGCAATTTAATTTTAACTGAAAGCAATTAAAATGACTACGAGTGCAATATTGCATTTATACAACAGTTCGACGGCACAAGTGTGGAGATAAATCAGAAAGAACTCGGACACGGAGTGTCTTTAAAACCCCCCGGTTTTTAAAGGAAATGGGGAACTACTTTCTTCCGCCATTAACTCCAGACCGGCGCAGTGAATCTGATTACGTCTTTTAAATGTGCGTTGCGTGTGAATGAAAGCTAAAACGCGATTCTGGGCAAACCATAAAGCAAAACCTGGCATGTTTGGTATCGTAGGACTCGCTATGATTTAGGAATAAAAAAAGGATTTTGTTTCTGGCACTTATTGTTCAGAAGTTATGATGAAAAATGTATGTGAAACTTTGGGACTGTTGGTGGCGCTAGAGGGGGCGGTTCTATATGGGCTGCCATAGACGCAACGGCGGAAGAAAAAGAAAACTAACATATAGGCTACAGTAGGGGTCTCTACACCTTCTGGGCTTGACCCCTAATAACACACATGTTCCTTCACACTTTATAGTCTTCATCAGTATTTGGTTGAAAGTGATTTATTTGTTTAAATATCTTTCAACAGGTACTTTGACTTTTGAGTTGACTTGTTCATTTAATGAAGACGATCACAATATGAAAAGCAGTTCTTCCAGCCATCTCTTTGTTATTCTTTAAGCCATAGCTTATTCAGTGTGCTGGTTTTGGGTCTACATTCACTCATTCTAAAAGCATTTTCCTGAACTGTAAAGCACACACCTGCAAACACAAAGAAAAGACATTTTAAAAGAATATATCTGCTAAAAGTTACACCAACATACAGCATAGAGATGCTCTCAGAGCAAACTTCAGTTTTCATTTAGTAATTTTAAAAGGGCCTCAGAGAGACGATTTTCACGATTTCTCAGCAGCCGGAAAGTGTTTCAGTTCAGTCGTGTGAGTCGAGCTGAATTGAAACCACAGCCAAATATTGCAAGAGTTCTGCGGAGCGTTCTCTTCAAAAGAACAACCCAGCAGGACGCTGAGAGAAAGCGGAAAGATGAATATTAATACACATTCTGAGATGTGAACTCCTGATTGTATCTTACAGGAATGTTACTGCGGCTCATTAAAAGGTTTTGGGTTTGTCAAAAACAGTTAAAGCGACACAAACCACACCTCAGAGATCTCACACTTTACAGCTGCTTTTGAAATAGATCATGACAGCACATTAGAGAAACATCTGAAATATGAATCAATGTGTGTCATTTCTGTGTTTGACCACATCAAAGACGACTTCCTGTAAGCAGCTTGAATCAACCAATTATCATCATAATAATGATTCAACCCTAAACCGAGACCAAACTCTGAGCTTCTGTGAGTCTCTAGTTTAAATGGTTATATTTCTAGTACACCCAAACTGATAAAAATGGTTTTTATGCATTCACCGCATACATGTTTTTCTCAGTCTGTGTGTTTCCTATAGGACTCAAACACAATCTTTGTGCTGTCAGTGCATCGCTCCACATATGAAGAAAGAGCCGAGTCTGTAAGGAACATTTTGACATTTGCCAACTGAAAGAAAGTCTATACACTTCGGTTCAACTTTATTGTCATTACACATGTACAAGAACAAGGCAACGAAATACAGTTTTGCATCTAACCAGAAGTGCGATGATTTATATACATTATGTATAGATGATACAATTTGTACAGATATGAGCAGAACTATGGAGATAATAACAGGTGGATGTATACAGTGTTATCATACAGATGTATGTGCTATGGACAGTAAATATACAGCTGTGCTATGAACATACATACAGAAGATGAAGTGCCATGTGCATACGAGTAGTTTATAGGCTGAAGCTAAGAACATACAGGAAGTTTTGGCATTGTGGTGTGTGGGGGGGTTCAACAGGGGACAGAGTTCAGTAAGGAGACAGCTGTGGGGAAAAAGCTATTCCTGAGTCTGCTGGTTCTGGTACGGATGGTAGAAGGTTGAAAAGGCTATGGGCAGGATGAGAGAAGTCCTTAAGAATGCTGTGAGCCCGTCACTGTATAACAACAGAGGACGATTTATTCAAGAGTTTGATTTGTGTTTGGCTGCAGATGGCGACAGATCTTCATAGGAATGACTGGTGTCGGCTCACACACAGCACTGTAACCCTGACGCTAACATGACTAGAATCATTATTCACATTTTCCTCGGAAAGATCCCACACCTCGGCGACAATTGCATTAAATCTCAGAAGCTTTACACATGCATTGCATTTCTAATCCCCCACTAACACAATGATTCACTTCTAACAGACAGAACTGGGACACAAAACTCATAAAATAGACACATTGAACAGAGCGAATTGAGTTTGAAGCCAATAAAACACAAACACACGAAGTTGTGTCACATCTGAGATGACAAACATGAAGTTTTGAGAATCTGCCACTGATATCCATAAATATTCTTTCATCTATCCTCAGTGTCTGTTGGGGTTTCCTGCTGTAGTTTCAACAAACTCTTTTTATCATCAAAATAAACATGAACATCAGATCTCGTGAGGCTCAGGATTTATCCCGATTCATTATCAAGCCACATTTTCAATGATGCCACAAATTAGTTTAGTCTTATTAATAACAACAAAGTTCAGATCAGAGGAAACTTAATTTTTTGTGCTCCTTTCAACATCAACATCAAGTGTTTAATGAATGAACTGAACATTCAGAAGAGAAAATGTAAATAACACAAACAACAGCCACTTTTCAATCATGAATCTTTTATACAAGCTTTATTTACAACTTGAATAACAACTGTACAGTTTTAGCATTGGAAGCACAAACTCCTCAAAAGAGTTTTAATGAAGACACATCATGAAATGCATCGAATAACTCGTTCTTGTAAAACTGCCTCACATACAGTATGTACATATTGCATACAAGCAATATAAAACTTGGCAAGTTGAAAGAAGCATCTGCTACTACATATCAGCTGATTGTAATGAGAGATTAAAAACATAAAACAATATTTTCATCTGGACATGTGAGAGAAAGTTAGACGAACCTCTGAAAAACCTCTTTCTCATACAAACTGACTGATTAAAATCCTGCATTAAAAACAACACAAAGACAAACACTGTTACAGAAATCTGTTCATATATATATATATATATATATATACCGATAATATGCTCAAGAATGAATATTCATCAAATGAATATTTACTTGCGGAAAACAGCAGCAGAATTAGAATTAAAGTTGTTTGAGCATATCTAAAGTAAAAGCACATACTGATCTCACAAAAAAGTCAAACAACAAATGAGCGGCTGCAACACTGTAAGTAACAGATCAGATGTGTGAATAAGACAGCTATGAGAGGAAATACTGTGCTGTCAGAATCACAAAGAGAAAAATTATAAATACAAGTGAAGGCACAGTGACTAAATGTTCGGTCAGTAACTCCAGATCAAATACTGTCACACGCATTATAAAACTATAAAACACAAATGCAGAGATGTCTGATGAAAAACAAAAACACCATTGTTCTGTAAAGTGTAACAGTCAGCGCCGCAGGTTCTGACACTGATCACAGGTCAGTTTTAAAGACAACGCACCTGACAGAATGATTGACACTTCACTGACCCGTCATGTGACCACAGAGGCGTGTTAGTAGCACAAACAGCACACGGCGTCAGCGGTTAGCAGGTCATGATGTGTCAGTGGGTATAGATGAGTTAAATGAAAATTGTCATGCAGCCCCGCCCCCTGCTGGTCATGCTTTAACATCACTGGAAGAGAGGAGATGGACATCTGTCAGTCAAACACATTTCACTGTACGTTTCTCCACATTCAGATGTGAGATATACAAACGTGTTCAAATCCTGCTCTTGTTTTTGTAGGACTGTAATTTGGCACTTGAATCATCGTGAGATGCTGAACATCACGCGTTGTAATAAATGTTGTAGGTGATGACATCAGAGGATAAGAACACAAACAGATGTGGATTCATCATGAGAATGTGTGCTATGTGTAAAATTAAGGCACAGTGAATGAAAACAAACACTGATGAAGTCATGTGAAAAACACGCGGCACAATCATGTTTATCAAAGACTTCAAACACAAACTCTTTCAATGCATAGATACAAACCTCATAATGACTTAAACAAAAAAACGTTAAGTATCAGACGTGAGTAAGATGATGAAATATGCAGCTGTGCATGACAACCGAATAAAAACAGAAGATCTTTCAAATGTCCAGAAGAGTTTTAAGCAGAGATGCTTAACAGGAAATCAACGCTGACCCTACTGCAAAACTATATGTCACTAGATTTTCCTACATGATTGTGTCCACATGATCTGCAAACACAAAAATAAAACACTGCAAACTACAGTTGACAAAATTGACAGTTTACATAAAACATATGCTTTGAAATATTCTCTGCAGTTCATGCATCTGTAGAATAAACAATAAAAACACAAGCATGTGACTTTTTTTGCCTGTTAATATCAACAGGATTAACGTCGAGCGGAGCATCATCTCTTCTTAAAAAATGAGTGAAAGCACAGAGCAGCTCTGTCAGATAGCACACATCAGTTGAAAGAATGAGGCCGAGGAAGAAGATAAGACGACAGGAGTTTGGGTGCAAAAAGCTGTCCTGATTGGCTACAGTGGGTAGCCATGGCGTCAGGCAGCGCAGGACATTCTACCTGGCTGCGGTGGGCTGCACGTGGCCCGGATACACCCGGCGGGCGCTGGTGGCCTGTCTCTGTCGGGCCAGGAAAGACTGACCTGAGCCCGTGCTGGCCAATCGCTCCTCAGCCGCTTTCTTCTGCAGAGCCATTCCCTGAAACATCACAACACAACAGACATAAACAAACAACACAATCTCTCTTGACAGGCGGTCTTTCACATTAGTGGTTATATGATGAGGTCACATGATTCTGAGTGTCTCTCAGCTGAACTGAAGTTGTGTTCATACACACCATGTTGTACCAGGCAGACACAATGAGTTTCTCCTCCTGATCTCGCTGTGACTTCGTCTTGTCGTACTCTTTCTGTACATAATACACACACACACACACATTTCAGTCACGTACAGTAACAGTGTGTGTGTGTGTGTGTGTTCACTGTGAGTTGACAAGCGTGTGTGTTCACTATGGGGCTGTTTACACCTGGTATTAAGATGCGTTTTGGTCGATCAAATCACAAGTGGACGACGCTAAATACAAGGGGTGTGAAACGTTTTGAGCTTGTCCACTTTTGACCAGTTCCAGAGGTAGTCGAAAACGCATTCGACCAGCCACAAAAGACCGCCTACTCTCCGCATACGGACATATATGTTAACATTTGTAAACGCCCGTTAGACAGGATTAAAACTTATGCCGGCTGAACAAAGACAAAAAAACGTATTAAGCACAGTGTTTCTCACTATTTCAGATGTATAAAACACACAGTGTTCAATGTGGTCTCAGGACTGTCAAAGCAGGAATAAAAACCACTGCTCACTGTATGTTTTTTTTGCAGTCTCTGGTCAAGTTCATGTTTATTTAGTACATTCAATCGAAATATCTGAAAATCACTTGTATTTAACAGCCCATACACCCTCCCCTCGAAGAAATCAGAACAGAAGTGGTGGAAAATGAACACAATAGACATAATAAAACACCAGGTGTAAACAGGCATGTGTCTCTTTCATCCACTTGTGATCCGGTCGACCGAAACGCATCTTAATACCAGGTATAAAAGGTGTGTGTGTGTGTGTTTACTGTGAGTGTGTGTGTGACCTCTAGCGAGTGCAGCATCCTCTCTCTCTCCTGCAGTTGATTCTTCAGGGCTTGAACTTCAGGAGCAGAACCTTGATTTTGTTTGGGGTCCAAAGTCCGAATCACCTGCACACCCAAAACACAAACCAAATAAACATCACAAATAAAAATAAACGTTGTTTATCTCATCTGCACTGTTGTTCATTTCAATGGTTTGTTGTTCATTTCACTGGTTTGCACAATTATCTCGTTATACTTCCCTGCTTGTAAAGTTGTATTGTGTATATATAAAATTGTATTTATCTGTATTTTTGATATATTTTTTGATATATGTTTATTCTATGTTATCTGTAAGCACCTGGGGTCTGAGAGTAACGCAATTTCAATCCTCCATTTATGTACTGTACTTGTGGCAGAATTGACAATAAAGCTGACTTTGACTTTGATCACAAACACAAACACTCTCTCTCTCACAAACAAATGCAGGGAAGAGCGTGTATACGTACACTCTTGGCTTTCTCCAGGTATTTCTTGTATCTTTCCTCCATTTGTTTCATATCTTCATCTTTCTTCTTTAGCGCTTCCTCCAGTTCTTCAATGTTCTGAGCTGTAATGGTCAAGCGAGAATCATCATTAGCATTAGCGTCTGAACACAAACGCTCACTCTCTCGCTCACTGCAGATATTTCACACAGATGAGTCTCACCGCTGGAAGACATTCTGCTCTCCAGCTCTTCAATCACACAACTCTTCTTCTGTAGTTCATTAGTTGCATCTCTTAACTTCTCTCTAAAGAGCAAAGAGAATGCATGACATTCACTGCATGACCTCGGAGTCGACATAATGACATCATAAGTATGACATCATAAGTATGATGCTCTCAGAATGATGTCTGATACTCACAGATGTTCCTGACATTTCCTCTTCATTACAGCAGACTAAAGAGAGAGAGAGAGAGAGAGAGAGAACAGAAGTCACACAAACTAATGAATTCAAGCTCTTTCTGAACACTAAAGCGCCCCCTGCTGGGCTGAAACTCAAGCGTGAAGAGAATGCATTCTTCATAAGAATGAAATTTGAGATTGTGTTTACATGGATGTGATGTCACAGCAGATTACAACCATAACCAATGACATGATATCACATCATCACAATCAGTTAGTCAGAGAGAGAAAAATGAAGCGCATACAACAGACTTTTGAAAGTCTATCAAATGATGAGAAACTGCTGTATATGTTAGGAGAACACAAGGACTGCTGTGTGTTAGCTGCAAAATACAGGTTTGCCTGTCATAACAGAAGAGACAACAATGACAATGTACCATGACCTGACCCCTAACCCTAACATATGTACATAAAATTATATTACTTTATTCTTCTAATTGAATGTATATTTTGCTTTTGTAATCTTTGTTTACTGTACTCTAAACTGTACTTTATTTTCATATATTAACAATTCACCTACATACAGTCCTGTCAGACGTCAGCGCTTCTGCTGTTGTGTGAGGACTATGAATACTGAATGTGTCAAGTGTATTGTGCAGATATCTGCTGATCCTGAACTAGTCACGTATAACCTCACACCATCCTTCACATTCAACACTGACAGCTGTGACTTTCTCATCACGTTTACTAATAACATACATCTAACCCAGTACGCGCAAGCGTTTCTGTGTAGTGTATTCTCCCATATTTCTGAATTTGCGATAAAACAATAAATCTATCACTTGCATTTAAAATCAAAGCGCTCAAAATACAGCAACACATTGATGAGAAAAGCAACAGCAGTAAAAGTTTTGTGTGCTGCATGAGACACGTATGTAATGTAGCCAAAATCACCACATATAGCCGCTCTTTTGTTGTATGGATATTTTGTCAGACGATGTTGCATTTATAAGTCAGGATTATAGCGGCACTTAAAGTGACTGTTGGTTGTATTAAACATGAGGTATTATTGGGTCGTGTTCAGTTACTATTTTCTACTCGTTTCATGTCTGACAATAGAACAGATATGTGAGAATGGCATTCAGTTGTATTAAAATATATAATGTGACTAACCAGAGACTAAAAGCGAAACAGAAGTGCCAACACTAGACCAAACGCAAACACGACGTGATGACATCAAACATGCTAATTAGTATGTGACATCATCAGCACCACAATTCCTTCAAAATCCTGTGGGAAACACTGCTTTGCATAAGACATTCATGTAAAGCAGTGAAAGACACATCAGTGATCTCAATCAAGAGTAAAGATGAGCAGTAAAGAGTGAACGATGCAGTCAGGAAGTCATGCAGGAGCCATCAGACCATCAAACATCACCCATCATGCAACCGTACTTACAACAGACTGAGAGAGAAATGATGAAGAGAAATCTGACACAAAGCACAAGCACCACAGCGAGACACAGAGAGAGCAGAAAGGATAAGACGCATCAAATGAAATCAGTGTATGAAGTGAAATGGTAAAAGACACACACACACACACACACACACACACACGCATGCTTCTGATGATGTCATCACCCTCCACACAGAACTGACAGGACGACCAATGGAATGCCAGGATCAAGCTACAACATGAGTGACATCACATTAGTAAACACACACACACACAGCAGAATGTTAGTACAGGTGAGATCCACATCACAGCACACACGTGACACACTCACATCATCTGATTTAGATCCGTGTTCCTGAAGAGACTTCTGCAGTTCCTCCACCTGAGACTGACGCTCAAGTAACCTCTGATTCACCAGCCTGATCACACACACACACACACACACACACACACACACACACACACACACACACACACACACACAGTCAAAGTGTACTTGTTTAGCTATATTTGTGAGGGCCAAATGTCCTCAGTTAAACAGTGAAGTACTTGTGAACCCACTTGTGAGGACATTTTCCTGGTTCTCACTAAATAAAATGGCTCATAATTCGGTCAAAAAGTGTTTTTCTTTAAATCTAATAATGTGCAAATGTTTGTGTGATTATTAGGTTTAGGTGTAGGGTTAGAGGATAGAATATATCATAAGCCTGATATAAAATCAATGGAAGTCAATGTAATGTCCCCACTAGTATAGTGAAACAAACCTGTGTGTGTGTTGCAGTGTGTGTGTGTGTGTGTCGCAGTGTGTGTTATAGCGACCTGTTCTCCGTCTCAAGTTCATTCTTTCTGCTGTTGGCATCCTCCAGTAAGCTGGTGAGCAGAGCGATCTGTTCATTATCCGATCCCTCCTGAGCCAACTTCAACATCTTATTCTCATGCTGTAGTCGAATCAGACGCTCCCTGACAACACAACACAATAAGGGCAGAGGTACATTTACATGTATGCATTTGGCAGACTCTTTTATCCACACTGCATTATACTATACATTAGTTTCTAAGTATGTGCAATCCCTGGGATCAAACCCATGACCTTGGCGAGCTACAGGAAAGCTAATTTGAGTTGGGCTAAGTCACAGAATTTTGTTAAATGTAGTGGACCAGTGGTTCTCAAACTGTGGTACTTGAAGAGACCCCTAGTGGTACGTGACATAATAGGAAATTTAAAAACTAAATATTAATTTTGTGTTTTAAAACAATTTCAAATGTTACACATTATAGATAAATACGGAATACTTCTCAGTCTATGTGCAATTTTAATATAGTTTTATGAATTATTGTTTATTTATCATTGGTCATATCATGACGTAACTCAGACGTGACAGGCAGCTCAAACACAGAGCGAGAGCAGACGCATGTGTCTCTCTCACTCTTTTTCTTCTGATGAGCTGCGTGTAAGTTAAGCCTCTTATGTATTTCTGAACCTGAACTGCTGTTTAAAACTGTTATTAATGCTGTAAAGTGCTAATTCAACACGTATCCGCATCAAACTAGGGGTTAAATCAATGAAGGGTGCGTTGCGGTTTAGTTTTGACGCACCGCTTCAACAAGGGTTGCTGCATTAAAGTGTGAGACTAATAGAAAGTAAACAAGACAGACTTACTTAAAACAGACTATAAGCACCACCTTATAACACACATTTAACCTGTCCCATTTATAATCTGATCTCTAGATATCTGTTCGTTATATATATATATTTACACTTATATTCTGTTAAATGTCTGTCTTTAATATAGGTCTTTCTGCAAGTCCCCACAAAGTTAATAAATCCCCCATGAGGGTCCAGATCCACCAAGGCGCATTTACGCGGCCGAAAATGGGTGCTGTAGCTAAGCGTTCTGCCTCAAGTTGAGCCTTTTTTAACTATGGGCGCCCAGTCGAACGCCGGCGACGAGCGCGAAAAAAAAGTCAGCTGCTCGCGTTTCCAATGGGAACGTGGCGCTTCCATTGAAAACAATTGAAAAAACATGCCAGCCGCCGGCATAAACGCCTTGGTGGACACAGCCCCTAAGAGTCATTTAGAGATCCCTGTTTACAGTGCACTACAGAAAAGTGTTTTGTGTCCACTATTACTGCTGACTAAGTTTGAAGACAGCTGCTAAATAAAAAAAAAGTGTTTGTATTATTAATAATACATTAGAATTGGAGGACAAGGTGTAATAATAATAATCATGAGGCAAGTAAAGATTCTTAGCTTTATTAGTGTTTATTCATGTGTTTTTCTATGCTGGTCATTAGGTGGTACTTGGAACAAATAATTATATTAAAGGTGGTACTTGATCTGAAAAGTTGGAGAACCATTTTTGTGTTGCCATCATGAGTCTGTTTCAGAACTGTGTGTGTTTGTCACATACCGAATCTCTGGTGTAACAATTTCTGCAGCCAGCGAATCAGACGGCTCGTTACTTCCGAGTGGCACCAAACCTGATGAAACACGTTTGATGAGACACACAGTATCATCCGTCTATATGTCCTTTATAGTGTTTGTTTTCTATGTGTATTTAATAAAATAAACCAAATGAGGGCCAGAAAGATGAAATGTAAACAAATGTAATAAAACTGCTGTAGTGATCTTCATTGTTTTACAGTTGATTGTTTCATGTGTCTTGTGTGTCTTATTGTCATGACTGCTCTGTGTTGGTTAAAATGAGTGAATATGTCACCTGATGTGAGCTGAGACTCCTGAGCTTTGACACACTTCAGCTCTTCAATCGTCTCCTTCAGAGAATCTCTCTCTGTTCTCATCCTCTACACACACACACATACACACATTTAGTGTACATCATCTATGCAAATTGTGAATTTAAGTTGGTTTAAAACAGCTGTTTTCGTGGAACCTCAGTGTTCGTGTAACTCAGCTGCAGGGAGGACATTGTGTCAGAAAATCATGGGTTCGCATCATAGGAAAAACACACTGATAAACATGAATGTATGAATGTAGCGACAGAAAGGGGATAAGAGGAGGAAGAGCACACAAAATATCTTAACAAAGATGAATCATGTGTAATAGAGAGAGAAAACACCTGCAGATCATCACAGAATAAAGATATCTTACATCTTTCTCTTTCTGAAGAGAGTCGACTTTCTCCTTCACACGCTTATACTCAAACTCCATCTTATCAGCTTTTTTGGACTCCTCAGAGAGTTTGTTCTGAAGTTCGACCACCTGAAAACACATCACATGTCATGTATGCATTGATCATGATGTCACTTCCTGTGCATTATTGTGTGTTTGGTGACACCTATCTTGAAAATGAGAAGCGCTTTACATTTGACTGTTAGCTCTCATAGGTTTTAACTCTCTTTTAAGTTTTTGAGGTTCATTATTCAGATGAAAACATTTGTCAGCAGTAGGTTAGGTTACACAGATGTTTGCAGTTCAGTGCGGGGCAGATAAAACCGTTATTTTTTTACAAACTCGTTATATCAACAACAGAAACTGAAGTTTGGAAAGTCCTCATAGCTAAACATTTGTTTTTTAAACAATAAGTTTGTTTATCACACACCTGTCTCTTGTAGGTCTCCAGTTGTCCTCGTGTGGCGTTGGCTTTACGCAGATCTTCCTCCAGAGTGACTGTGTTCTGCATGTAGCTGGTGTTCTTCTCCTCTAACAGCTTCACCTGACGTCTCAGATCTCCAAGATCCTCCAGTTTCTTCTTATATGCCTCCACTTGAGCTTCCAGCTTCGACACCTTATCAGACGAGTGCCTGACACACACACATACACACACACACACACACACAGAAAGAGAGAGAGAGAGAGAGAGAGAGAGAGAGAGAGAGAGAGAGAGAGAGAGAGAGAGAGAGAGAGAGAGAGAGAGAGAGAGAGAGAGAGAGAGAGAGAGAGAGAGAGAGAGAGAGAGAGATGAGAGAGAGAGAGAGAGAGAGAGAGAGAGAGAGAGAGAGAGAGAGAGAGAGAGAGAGAGAGAGAGAGAGAGTTTAGAGCTTATCCAGACAGTTGACCTCTGACCTTTGGTCTGTATCTCACCTGAGAACATCTATCTCATCTTTCAGTGACTGCGCCTCCTCGGCCAGAGAGGTCAAGTCCTCATTTTGACCCCTGACTTCCACTAACTCCTTCTCCAGCTCCTCGCATCGAATCCGGTAATCATCTTTCACAGCTTCAAGTCTGAAACACATACATAGAGAGACAGGTGACATCAAAGGAAACTGAAGTCACAATATCTAAGTTTCTTCAACTAACAACTGAGTGAATCTCACAAGAACATGTCTCAGTGTAATATATGAAAATACATTTTCAAATAGAAAAAGCTTCAAATATAACAATTATTTAATTTAATAATACATTTAATTCCTATTCCTGAATGAGCTTAATGACTTTTATGCTCGCTTTGAGAGAGACAATAGAGAAACTGCCACCAAGCTCAAACCCTCAGCTGACCACCCACCAATCACACTCTCCTCCATAGACGTCTGCAATGCACTGAGCCGGATCAGTGCGCACAAAGCCGCTGGACCAGACAACATCCCTGGAAGCGTACTCATGCCGTGTGACTCTCTGCCATCCACATTGGACTCACACCAGTTTGCCTACTGCAGCAATAGGAGCACAGAAGATGCAGTTTCCATGGCACTGCACTCTGTGCTCACACATCTGGACAATAAGAACACTTATGCACGTATGCTGTTTGTTGACTTCAGCTCAGCATTCAACACTGTCATCCCAACCAAGTTAATAGCTAAACTTGGAGACCTGGGCATTAACACCTCCCTATGCAACTGGACTTCCTGACCAACAGACCCCAGCATGTTCGATCAGGCTCCATCTGCTCCACCACCATCACACTCAACACTGGTGTACCACAGGGCTGTGAGCTAAGCCCCTTCCTCTACTCCCTCTTCACCTCCGACTGAAGGCCTGTGAACGGATCTAACTCCATCATCAAGTTTGCGGACGACACTACAGTGATTGGTCTCATCAGCAACAACGATGGGACGGCCTACAGGGAGGAGATCCAGCACCTGGCCACATGGTGCTCAGACAACAATAACCTGCTCCTTAACACCTCCAAGACAAAGGAGCTCATTGTGGACTTAAGGAAAGAGTCAAGAGGCACACATGACACCATCCACATCAATGGGATGGCTGTTGAGCGTGTCTCCAGTTTCAAGTTCCTGGGGATCCACATCTCGGAGGACCTGTCCTGGACTACCAACACCTCCAAGAAGGCTCACCAGCGCCTCTTCTTCCTGAGGACACTAAAGAAGAATCGGGTGTCCTCGGCTATCCTGGTGAACTTCTATCGCTGCGCAATAGAAAGCATCCTGACCAACTGTGTTACAGTCTGGTATGGGAGCTGCTCTGTTGCAGAGCGCAAGGCACTGCAGCGGGTGGTGAAAACCGCCCAGCACATCACAGGGACTCCACTTCCAGCCATGGAGGACATCTAGAGGAAATGCTGTCTGCGTCGAGCTCTCAGCATTCTTAAGGACTCCTCTCATCCCGCTCACAGACTGTTTTCTCTCCTGCCCTCCGGCAGGCGTTTCCGGACCAGGACTAGCAGACTAAAGAACAGCTTTTTCCCCCAGAGCTGTCTCTTTATTGAACTCTGCCCCTCACTGATCCCACTGCCCCTCATATACTACTACACTCTTCTCTCCCCCCTCATTGCACACCTGACTTCACTTTGTTATTTGCACTACTGGACTGCCTATACATAACATTAACTGCTCATTTGCACTACCAGACTGCTCATCTGCACTGCCAACTGTTCATTTACAGTGCCGACTGTTTACTATGCATCTTGCACTCCTACACTTTAACTGAAATATGCAATAACTTCTTCCATTGCACTGTTAGGTAGATAGCTTCTGTCCATTATTTATTTGCACTACTCTATATTCATCGCACTGCTGCTCACCATAGCCTAACTTATCATTGTAGACATCCACCTGTACATTTCTGTTTATAGTAATAGCCATCTGTATATTATGTATATAGTACATATCCATCAGTAAATTACTTCTATAATATTGATTTATTTATGTAACTTATGCAACCGCTGTATATCCTGCACTTGCTGCTATTGCACTTCGACCTAAACTGCATTTCATTGCCTTGTACTCAACTCAAGTTGAATCGAATCTAATCTAATTCAGTGTATGAGTGTCAGGTCTGAAAACTGTGTTAAATAAAAG
Organism: Oreonectes daqikongensis; assembly: GCA_026939265.1. Taxonomy (NCBI): domain Eukaryota; kingdom Metazoa; phylum Chordata; class Actinopteri; order Cypriniformes; family Nemacheilidae; genus Oreonectes; species Oreonectes daqikongensis. Next base: position 33,680 of record JAOTQM010000698.1, read on the forward strand.
TGAAAAACACTAGAGCTGGGTAAAAAATATGGATTCCTCGATTTTAATCTATCTTTAATTCAGTGGCGTAACTTTGTTTTGAAAAGTGGTGGGGACATGCACGCATTTCAAACTGGAGTCGCGGCTCTCTGTCTTCCGCAAATATAACTTACGAGTGCGAGCAACGGGAGATTCTGTGAAAACAGCGCATCCTGCGTTTTCCACGAGTTTTAGATGTTAATGGCCACTAAACAATACACATCTTCTGCAAGCATTTGATAATTTCTTCCAAAAAGTGGTGGGGACATGTCACCACTCCCGTTTTGTCCGGGAGTCTCCCGTTTTTCACACCCATCTCCCGCCACCCTCTCTTTTTTTATTTCTCCCGTAAAACTCCCGTATTTCAGTTATTTCTCCTTTGAAACTCCCGGACCGCTGGGAACCGGAACACATTCGCGTAAACAAGGAGGGATTGACATCCCCACTAAAAACGTCCACTGGGGCAGTTGAGCGGGCAGTAAGTGACAGTCCCAGCTCACCTGAAAACAATCCATACTGCTCCACGTCCTGTTATAAGTCACAGCACGTCATCAGCCTATAGCTTACAGTCACACAACAACCACTGAACTCACACCCTAACACACAAAGCTCAGATCAGGCATTTTATTTCAAATTATGAGTGTTACTGCTCCTACAATTCACGTCTAGTGTTGGATTCCCTGCTGCTCAGATGATTTATAAACTAACTGCCAAATGCATACATGTTTGGTAACTAATCACACCAAACATCTCACATCACACCCAGAAGCCTTTGAGTCACTGTAAGTTCACAAATGAAGCAGCATGTAGTTTTTATTTCTGTAGCCCCGCAAAAACCAGTGTTGGGGAAGCTACTTTGAAATTGTAGTTAGATAAGTTACATATAGAAACCCAATATTTAAAAAATAAATAAATACAAAAATAAATCCATGCGGAAATATAAAAAATATATAACAATAAATGAAAAATCGGTATTTAAATTAATATTTACTTAAACATTTATTTCCACATTTTTGTATTTATTTTATGCATTTATGTTAATATTTATGTATTTTCACATTTTTACATTTTCACATTTATTTATTTCTACATTTCTATGTCCATATGGTAATGAGGGGGCATGTCTTGCTTAAGACATAGTAGTCGAGCACAAAACTAACTGTCATTTTCACCTGTCTGATAAAAGATTACTCTGTAAACATCAATAACAGCTTTAACTTGGCAAATGACCATGGTATAAGTGGGATAATCCACGGCTAGCCGAGCATTAAAGGACTTTAATGCACTTCGCAGAGGCTTCGCATCAGGCAGTTCTAGGCCTCTACCATTTCAATCAGTTTGAGATACAGTAAGACGGCGACGTTACAGAGCTGCTCTGAAGGCAGAAGAATGCAATGTAGCTTTAAGTCGTGTTACACCGCTACTTTCTTAAAAAGTAATTAACTTCTGGAAAAGCTACACTGTTTTAAAAGTAGTTGCGCTACCGTCAAGCTACTGAAAAATGTAGTTAGTAGCAGCCAAACACTCACTAGCTGCACATGAACAGTAAATATCAGTCAGTCACTCAATTACACCCACACACACAGCTGAGTTAATCCGTGAGGACAGGGCGGTAAAATGTGCTTGAGGTGGGTGTTATCTCACCTGAAGGTCTCCTCCTGCAGTTGCTCAAGTTGTGTCTGCAGCTGCAGATGTCTGCGGCCAGCCGGACTGTTCAGATCCTCGATGGAGTCTGATTGGTTGAGTCTCTCCATTAACACCTGATTCTCAGCTAGTAGACTGCTCTTCTCCTCATGAAGAGCCGCCACCTGAGAGAGAGAGAGAGAGAGAGAGAGAGAGAGAGAGAGAGAGAGAGAGAGAGTGTTAACATGAGTCCTGCTGAACATCAGACACCTGACAGAGACAGACAGATCAGACCTGTATTTCTTTATCAAACAAATTACAGAGCATTTCATATTTGACAGATTTGTTCTTTACTCTGCAAAACTGGTCCTCAAAAACTAAAATCATAAATTCTAATCATTTCTATAAAACATCAAGAGAAACTTGATTTTGAAATATATACCAATGTAATATGTGTACATCTGTAAAAAGTAGGAATGGGTCGAATACCGGTTTTAAGATATAAAACCACAAAAAAAATTCAAAGGTATGAGCTGTTTTAGTCTCATTAAAGACTGAAAGTGCAGGAATCTACCAGGTTTTGTGCTATTTTTTGTTTATGCTTAATTTGTTGTTTGCTCATCTGCATTTATTTTATTTAGATTGAAATGTGTATGTAAGCATGTAAGTTTAGTTACTACAAATGCATGTAAAAAAAAATGACTAGAAAGGGGTGATCAGACTTCAGCCGCTCAAACTCAACAGACTGAAGTGATCGGTGTAGACACAGTGTAAAACGCAAGCGGCTGTTAAGATTCTTCAGAAGGATCTTCAGAGGAGCAGGTGAACAGATGAAGACTGGAGAGATTTAATTCCTCTCATCAGTTCTCCTGGTGTTAAGGAATGATGGCATTAATGTTACTCACTTCACATGAATGTCAATGTATCTGTGTGACATCTCATTTTAAACATTTTAAAGGAAACAATTAACAAGAACAGATAAACTAACACACTGAATGTGTAAATGAGTGCAGTTGACTATCTGACACACACAGTGTGACCTTAAGCTAAGCAGCCGTCACGTGTTAAAATACACATGTATGTCAAGAGAGCGGAGCACCTTCATGTGTGACTCATACAGGATTTTACTGCACATGACAGCACTACAGCAATCAAACTGATCTCAGATCTGTCATATAAAGCACTACCGCCTGCTAAAGAGCTGCAAATTGCTTGTCTTACAAATTATGGCATCTCATGCTACTGCAAAGACTTGTGGATGAGTTGTGCTGTTGCCTTAGGAACAAATTGGGCAAGAGAAAATGAGTTTAGTCTGTGGGGTGACAGCACGCACGCACGCACACACATTGAGTTAAAGAGCCTGTATAGCACTCTGGGGTGTTATGAAGCGGATGAGAAACAGAAAAAGAAATTAAAGAGATTTACCCTCTCCTCTAGTTCAACAAATTCTAATCTCAGCCTATCTCGTTCCTCTTGGACGAGGTACGCCTTCAAAAGCAAGAGGATGAGAAGTTACCACAGAAAAACAAAAGAAAAAAATCTACAACAACACCTCACATAACACCCGTCTTTGAAACTCACGGCTAATATTACACTAAACAAACATCTGTCAAGCACTCTGAAAAACTGATCAATTTATAAAACAAAACTGAGAATAATTTTCTCCAAACCAATAATGTGTGCTTATGAAACATTTCATGAGGTAATGTGAATCAGTTAGAGAAGATGTAGAACAGACACACAGTGAGCGAGTAAGCGAGCAAGCCTTCACCTGCATGTCGAGTTCATGACAGCGCTGAGCAATTTCTTCTTTAGTGGCTACAGCGTCATTCAGCTCCTCCGCAGTCTTCTTCAACTGAAAAAACAGAAGGAAACACTCTTTACAACCATCTAATGCTGACAATAACATCACAGCAACCAGTGATATAGCAAGTCAACATCTCACCTGTCTCTCCAGATCTATGTAAGACTCACTGCCTGCGGACACGGGCGTCTCTTTACTCATCAGCTGTGTGTGTGTGTGTAAGAGTCAATACACATTAATGACATCATATCACACAACAAACAGAGAGCGAGAGAGAGAGAGAGATAAATAATACTACTTTATTTTCTTGAATGTATATTTTGCTTTTATATAAAATTTGTTTAAACTGTACTTTATTTTTCTTAAAATTTTATATATTACCAATTCACTGTTTGCACTTTATTTTATTCTATTATTATTATTTTCTTTCTGTTTATATGAATATTTGTATGCTTTGGCAATACAATGTACAACTTTGTCATGCCAATAAAGCACACTTAAATTGAACATTTTAATTGAATTAACCTCCTGGATGGCTGTCATGACAACGTGCTGGACGGATTCCTCCATCATCATTATGGTCTGGATATATTCTAGAAAACACAAACACAGTTCTGGAATAAACAAACCTTCACAACAAATCATGATCTGCAAGTTAAACCAGTTTAAAATGTAATAACAATTGGAATGAGAAATGTTTAAGTGTAGAGGTTTGTTTTGAAAACTTTCTACATCACAACAGGATTCATAAATCTTAATTTATGCATCTCTGGCCTACCAAATCAGTTAACTGTCAAAGTAAACCCAGACAGACATGGTGACTTACCCTGTTTCTGTTCACAGTTCACAGCACAGCCCAAAATGAGCTGCAACATTCGACCAAGTTCAGCAGCATCTGAGTGTTCTCCAATTAGACTGACATCTGGAAGAATGAAGTCATTCATCTGCTGACCCAACACCTGCCGTGTCAACCAATCACTCATCAGCACATCTGTCATTTTCACTCCTTAAAAGATTTCTGTCAAACACATTACAGTATCAAACAGAAGCGTGTGTCTTACCTCATGGTTGTAATCCAGAATACCTTTCAATATTTTCTTTAAATTGCTGACCTGAATAAAAGACAGCGGTGTAAGACTGAAACATGCCTTTGTGACAATCATCATTAAGAAAAGTGATACAAAACATTAAGTTTGAATTTCAGAATGGAACAATACCTTTAACCTCCAGTTGTCCCCAACATCAGCTTTAATTCGTGCGATCCAAACGTCAGTAAAGTACATAGCATCACTGCAATACACAGAACACACAAAACACATGAGTGCTAAAGCACAACACCTTTAATTATAAACCAGACCAGTCACTGGACTGATGCACAACAGTAAGCTTTATAATAATGACTTATAATTTCGTTTGGATTTTTGCAGGAAATTTGAGTGTTGTTTGATTTCAGTGTTGCCAGTGTTGTTTGATCTTACAACAGGTGCTTAGAATTGAAATTGTATGGCTTGTGGTAGGGCTGGGCAGTATGGTGGTATTTGCCGTTACAGCAGAATAAAATGTCAACCGTAAAAGATTTTTCTATTTCGTGTATTCTGCAGAATGTAAGTAGGCATGGTTAACTCAGTGCTCTGCAAGTTGGGCATTATGATGAAGAAACATGTGAATTAATCCACCCATAACAAGTTTATTTATGTTTATGTTTAAGTTTATGTATTACAATTTTCATTGATACAAAGCAGCAGTACATGAAACATAATGACTTTAATCAAAACATTACATTTTTAAAATGAAAGAACAACAAAATTAATAAATACATCCCAATTTCACATACCATGCAAAAAATAAAAAAGAAGAATATATGTCACACTTACACAGGCAAACACATACGCTCGTGCACACATACAAGGAAACACAGGCACGCAACACACACACACAGATACATACACACCCTTATGCAAAAAACATCGACACACAAAACCTACACGCACAGAACACAACACACACGCACGAACACAGCAGACAGTGAAGGTATAGGAAAGAGAAACACAGGTACCATATTATACAAATTTCTATATGGAGTATTAAACAAATTACGCAGAATGGTACATTTAAAGTGATATTAATGAATACAAAAACATTAAATTCTAGAGCTGATGTCAGCAAGCCACCCGGTTGGGCAAATGGAACCCAAAACTCCAGTGGAGAAAAAACCCAGGGAGACCCAGACCCAACCAGGGGAACAAGTTCAGCATCTCGACAGTGCTTGCACAACTAGGCTAAATACAAATAAAAAGGTAGTGCGGTGCATTTTCATAACTTGCCTACATTAACTATGGTAAGAATTTAAATGTATATAAAACAAATTAAATGAATCTAAAATAGAGATCCTTCCTGTGAAATATATTGTTAACGTGAAATAAAATTACTCATTCCGTGAAACAGATTTTTGATCATTACACCCACCCCTAGCTTGCGGTGATCATAAACACAAGCTGCACAATCAGATTCATGCACACATTGAGGCTGTGGCAATGCACAACCCACATAAAAAAAAACAATTTAAGGTTTCAACAGAGATGGAGATAAAGAGGCAAAACTTCAGCACTACAGCTTTAAAGAAAGATTTTTAATGGGAAATGTACTAAACATTAAAGTGAACCATCATCATCACCACAGATATGACATAGAAACACACACACGCACAAGACTCACATTTTCTGTAGAACTTGTGCCATGGCCATTCCACTGGTCAGATCATCTACTGATGAACATGGAGCCTCCACACCAAACGTCTGAATCTGTAACACAAAGCACATCAGCATCACTACACAACACAACACAACACAACACGTGTGTAGCATCAGCTCGTGTTAAGTGCTGACCGAACTTGCAAGTGTGCAAAATATAGAACATAAATACACGCAATTAACATTTTAAGGAAATAATGGGGAAAGGATTACACTGAAGGTGGAACACAAATACAACAAAATAAAAGAAATGCAACAGAATAAAAAAACCTAACCTAAGATTATTATTTAACCAAAAACAAATATGATCTCACTAATGAAACAGAATGTGTGTGTGTGTGTAAACTGTGTGTTGTGCATTTATGTAAACAGCCACTTATTTTCCACATGAACGCTCCAGTCCAGACTGAGTCCAGACTGACTTAAAGTGAACACATATGGCGAACACATGAGAGGAAATCTAAAGACAACATCAAATGACTTTTACAACAAAACCAACTTTTTCTCCACTCTTCTAAAGAAAAGCAACGTGCTGTCAGGACTCAGAACACAGTTGAGTTAACAGTATATTAGTAAACACATAATACACACAGTCTGTTCTTCACTGCTTATTCCATTAAAATACTCCTTGATGAAGTTCTTTCTCTTATTCAGCTTATCAACTTTCTAAAATGGAAGATCTGGAAGGTTATGCACATATGCGCTCACAATGAGCACAGATCTCAGAACAGTAAATACAGGAATAAGAGGAAGCCACACCCATCAGCCACCGACTGCAGAATCTTTCATAACAGATCAATGTCAGGAACTTCTTTATATGACATGACAGGATCTTTCAGTCCATGCTGAGGTTAAAACAGAAACAAAGTCGTCTGCTGTGCTCTCACAGCGGATATGTGTGGAATGTAAGACGTCAGCGTGTTTGGGTGTGAGAGAGGCGTTACGACTGCTGGATAATAAATATTTACTATAGTAAATCTGCACTCTTAAAGAGATGACAGTGCCATATCTGCATTCTCAAGCATTAGACACAGATCAGATCTCACACTTACATTATTCATCACTTTTAAGGACTTACGTGACTAATAACACAACTGGATAATCAGCAGCTCGGGTCAGTCACATCAACAACTATGACAGCGTTTACAGCATCAACAACACTGGGAGAACACAACACAGACTACTAACATGAAACTGTAACAGCAATGATTTAGCTTCATGTAAGTGGCATATGCTCCAGGTGTTTCAGAAAAGTGTTAGATCACTACAGCACCTCTCTTTTGTCCAATCACAAGATAGTCTGTAGTGTTAACCAGACCATTGACACCGGCAACACCAACACTCATCTTCACTTCTCATTTTATGACTGACTGGAGAGAAAGCAAAAGTTTGGATTGTATGTCAAGTCAGACAATGCTGTGACACTATTTGTGTTGTTTGGAATGTGTATCTTATCCCTGCGATCCTTAAATCTAAAGGTCCACTGCAACGATCGGCAGGATGAAGATGTGCAGTCACATGTTTTCAGATATGCATGTGTCAGATATAAACAATCCTATTACAGACGGCACAGCTCAACAACACATTCAGACACAAGAACTACTTGACTCATTCACCTCAGGAGTCAGGACACAAAAGGTTCCTAACTTTAACACAACAACACAGTGAACACACTTACAACATCATCAGTTCAGCTGAAGTTATCAGATCAGACATTATCAGATGGCAATACTTCCAGTGATATTTGCATGGCCAGCCAGTGAATGTTTACAGTTTTCACAGAGATTAGTGTACCGTGCTGCTGACAAACAACAGGGAATTTCGTAGAACAGCGTGGTATTACCATATTACATGTTTACAATTCTTTGGTAATTGCATGTTTGTTAAGAAAAACACACATGAACTGACATTTCTAACACCGATAAACAACATGACTGACATAAACAGCAATAACCCATAACTCAAACAAAGATAGTTTAACAGGCCGTTAATCCTGAATAATACAGATGATAAACATTAAACTCACCCATGTCAAGAGACTTTCACACAGTTCAACTCGATCCAGAGTTTCGCTCATATTCAGATTGAATTCGGACTTAAACGTCGCTAACGTTACTTGTTTGTTTGATCGCCGGATGTAAATAAATCAAGTAAAAACGGTGTTGAACTGAGGTCCCGCCGTTCACAGTCCGATTAATGTTCAGTTATATGTCAAATCTTGTCGAACTCAAGCGGTCAAAGGGCGATTTTAATAAATAAATCCGCGGTGACAGACAAACATTCACCGGTTTCACACTGAGGACTTGAGGAGATTTTTTCAGAGGCAAAGGGTCCTTCAGCTGCCACCCTGCAGTATGAGGAGAGCTAAAGCCCAACGAAAAATCACCTGACAGTTTCTAAAGGCTGAAGACAAATTACACAGAAGGAACACATTTACACGAATTATGTATTTTATAAAAAGGAAAGTCATGTTTGAAGATATGAAAAATATCTACTGTAAAACTAAATCGAACAGGCAGTGAAATGGACGACGTTTGGGTCAGATTACGTTAGAAAAAATGCGGAAGTGATTTACTCACACAACATACAAGCGCAGGATAGTTTTCTTTCCTAAAGTGCACTTGAGGATTGAAACTGCGGTGGGGTTCTCATGTAAGTGATTAAAGAGGGCAGATGACATGATATGAATCTAAAACGTGTTCGGGTCTGTAAATGTAAAGTAATTTTTGTCAGACGTGTTCGGGTCTGTGGAAGCTTGCAATCCGCCATAAAACTAATTATAATAATAATAAGTGTTCGGGTCTGTGAATGTTAAGTCATTTTTGTCAGACGTGTTCAGATCTGTGAATGTAAAGTCTTTATTGTTATTTGTGTTGTGTCACACAGAGGTGGTGGATATGAGCAGGTGTAATGGAAGGAAACGAGTGTTTGGACGCCAATCCTTTGATTGCAGATGAAAGCTCTCTTATTGAGGGTGTGAGTGACCCCGTCTTGCTGGTTCTGGTGTTGAGCGTGACGTTTCTTGCTGGTCTGGTGACTTTGCTCTGCAGGTAAAAGATCCACCAGCCTGCGACATTACACAATAGTGTCATTTCACCCCGAAACGAAAGTTCTGTATGAGTTTTACTTTTTCAAACACAACATTTTTGTTGCATACGACTCATGGTTGAAGCCTCAGTTTGGGTCTGTTTATCACCACACAAAGCTATGAAATGATTTGACTACTTGAATTATAGTTTTGCATTTTTTAAATTAAAGTTACTGATCTTACAATGGTCTGAAAAGACATCAGGATGAGTAAATGATGGCAGTGTTTTTATGAATACACTGTTTCTTTAACACACAACACAACATAAAACAACACGGTAGATTGTAGATCATTACAGCTTATAGGTCGTGGGTTTAGTTTCCAGAGAACACAGATACTGATCAAAATGTATAAATGTGTGATCTGGTGTATGTCTCAGGAATGAGCAGCAGAGGATTCACCCAGAGAATCAGGAACATGTGCGTGTGGTGAGAGAGCAGCTTCTAACAGAACAGGTACAGTATCCGATGAACACTCAATGAGATGTTAATGTTGATGTCGAGCACCTGTGGCTCAGTAAACCTGATGTTACTCGTGTGATTATTCTCCTCTTCTAGGTGTCGTCTTCAGAGTCCAGACATCAGTACTACTCAGACATGTCGTGTCCCGTGTGTCTGCAGCAGGCCGTTCTGCCTGTAGAGACTAACTGCGGCCATCTGTTCTGCGGTGAGGAGCATATATTCCTATATTCTGCAATTTACAGTGTGATTGTGTCTGAAGATTGGTTCATTTTTGTTTAATCGAAGGTCCGTGTATTGTGGCGTACTGGCGTTATGGAACCTGGCTGGGTGCGATCAACTGCCCCATTTGCAGGCAAATGGTAAAGCAAACGTGTGCTGATGGGTTTGGTCAGCGAGGTGTTCTGTATGTGACCTGATGTATGTTGACTGTTGATCAGGTGACCCTGCTCTTCCCACTTTTCCATGATACCGGCGGCAGCGCTCGTACACAAGATGGACAGGTAGAACCAGCCCTGATTGTCAATGACATCAATGATTACAACCGCAGGTTCTCTGGACAACCCCGCTCGGTGAGTGTGTGTGTTTAGACAGTTTCCTGTGCATATATCTTCATAGAACTCTTTTCATTACTGTTCTTTAAAAATCTCTTATGGTGACTAATACAGATGATCTTCTTGTGTTGTCATATGTTTTGTTGAAACCCATTAAATGATCCTGTAGTCACAACTCAGGATCATTTAATGACATCATACACTTGCAGACTTTTTGAACGTTTGCATAGTAAACAATACATAATAAAATCGGCAGACTGGCGCAGACAGAAAATCTGGGCAAAAATCGGAGCAAAAGGCTTGTAGTGTATTTCAGCCTTAACATTCCTATTACGTTATGAAAGCATTATTTCTGAAGGAGCATGGTCATGTAATCCAACCAATCAGCTCTAAGAGGTTCGTATCTGTAGACCACTTCTGAAAACATAAGCAACCCTTATCCAGCACTGGTCTAGAGGGACTTCCTGTTTCAGTTTGTAAATACTACACAAACGTTTGAACAAGATACTACCAACTGAACATTTAGAACCGAATCAAAAGTTTTCAAAATAAACATTTTTGCAAGAATATATTTTGGTAGGTTTTGAAAATGTTTCCTGTTAGCTGGGTTCACGATCAATTGACCGTTGGTATCGGAAACACATTAAATAAATCACATTGATGATTACGGGTCAGGTGTCTGTTTTTTTGGAGAAGAAGAACGAAGTCCTCCGGGCAAACAGATTCGATGGCATTAGTCTGCTAGTCTTCAGCTCATTATTAAATCTGTCTTGTGTGTGTGTGCGTGCGTGCGTGTGCGTGCGTGTGTGTGTGCGTGTAATGGCTGCAGCTTGTGGACCGTTTGCGAGATGTGCCCACGCTGCTCCGGCACGCTTTCAGAGAGATGTTCTCGGTCGGCGGACTCTTCTGGATGTTTCGCATTAGGATTCTGCTGTGTCTGGTGGGAGCACTGACTTACCTGGCATCCCCGCTGGACTTTATCCCTGAAGGTGTGGTCGGTCTGCTGGGCTTCATGGACGATTTCTTTGTCATTCTGCTCCTTTTCATTTACATCTCCATCATGTATCGTGAGGTGGTGACACAGAGACTTGTGGGCTGAGCCTCACATCTGCTTCATTCAGGGTAAAGACGTGCTTCTCTTCTTCACCTTTGTTTGGTCAAATCTCTACTTTCTCTTGTTTTCCAGTACATTCAGAAAGTAACCTTAAAAGCAAAAATAGGACAATAAAAGTGGTTTCCTTTCAACATGTATTGAGAAGCCTTTTTAAAATAAGTTTAAAAGAATGTGTTTCATTTTCTTATGCAGTAATGTAAGATGTTTTTTTAAGGCGTTTTTGTGTGTTTCATGCATAAATAAAACCCAGTGGGACGGTTTGCCAGACAGGGCTTAAGTCTGACTTAAATACATGCTTGAGCTTAACTGAAAACAACTTTCACTCACATATCTTCAAATATATCAGTGTCATAGTTTTGTGTTTTTTGTAAGGCATGTTAGTGAAAACAGCTTAAAAGGGTTAGATGTGACGTAATCTAAATCCTGTCTGAGAAACCACCCTGGTGACTTTCATTATAAATATAAACAAAACTCTATTAGCTAATGAGATATGAAAAGATATGTTTTCTAATACATGACACAATTGTCTTGTTATATTTAGACATTTGTACTGGAAACAACAGAAGTACTGAATCGCTTGGTTCATTAAATCCTTGTTGTATATTCATTAATAAAACTGAAAATGTTTGATACACAACACATCAGTTTAAAGCTCATATGTGTCAGAGTAATGCAGACACATCAGAAATCTTTCATACTACGCTTACATCAGAAACACTTTTTCACCTGAGCGAGCTGAAGCCGCATAAATCCTGGAATAACTGCCTTAATATAATAAAGTCTGACACATACTGTCATGTTTTCATTGATGGTGAATGTGATGATATCTGCATTAAAGACAGAAAACTCACTCTAGAAATCACACAAAATGACAGAGATTGAATGTAATATTTTACATTCAGCTCAGTGTGCAAAACAAAATCATAAACATTTGCTGTAGACGTGTGAGTTCCACAGAAGTCAACAGCGTCATTTATAAAATAATCATTTCATTTAAATTTCTCATGTTTATATCTGCACTTTTATCTCATCATTTATTAGCATACTTTGTTTCATTCGGATGTTCATGTCTGGCTCTTTTATAGCAGACGGTGAAAGAGTAGAGGAATATTTATTTTTTAAACTTTTTGTGTTGAAGAAAATATTCAGTTTTCCATATGTTCATTTCAAAGAGAAATAAATTCTTTTCTAAATGAGAATCTTTGTTGTTCTTTTAGTCTACAGTTGAAGAGTGATGTTTATACTTGTAGGCTGTTGTATAAGCTAATAATGTTTATGATGTTACCTCTCTGGTTTCTTGTTTGATTGAATGAAATTCAGTTGTATGTGTTGAAGGAATGAATGATGTGAGACCGTGATGCAGTGCTGCTGTTGAACAGCAGATGGCTGTAAAAACTCACAATCGCTGACAGTTTGTGTTCATCTGCAGCTGATGAAAATAATGTTTCACTATAAACTGATTTCGTTCACTTGTGTTACATCACAAACAGGCGTGACGTCTAAAAGAGGTCCTTCATTCACACAAGCTGTAATGATTGTACACGAGGAATGTGTTTTTGTAGCAGAGGGAGACGGTCCGAGCCGTGCTTCCGGGTTGTTTGGAAATGTCACTGATCACAGAGCCTGACACACACTTTCTGCTCATCTCACAGGATCTGAACGTTTATGTGTTTGTCCTGCAGTTACGACCGTCTGCCTAAACCTCCACTCTCCAATCTAAAGTGACTGCTGCGTCACATTTCATGATGTGTGTGTCTCTGTGTGCTAGTGTGACCGCTCCTACTCGCGCCCGCTCCGAGCACTGGGTCGGTCCGGCATGAGAGTCATGTGTGTGTCTCTGTGTGTGTGCGTGTGCGCGTGCGTGTGCGCGTGTCTGAGCAAAATACTCAAGTCCTATTTTTCACTTTTTGCATTTTCTTGTGATGGTTTATTGGAATAATCGCTTGTGTTGTTTTTTGTAAATATAACTAATTTCACTGGAGATTTGAGAGATGGTTTTATACACTACACATTGACTCTACCCGTGAACATCATTCATCGTGTCAAACGTGCTACTGCTAAATGATTTCTGTAGTAATGTCTTTTGTATGACACTATGTAAAATGTATTACAAAGGAAAGCTACTGCTTTACAGGAATATACCAGTAATATTTTTATAGTATCGCTTCACCTGTTCAGGTGTTCTGAGTGGATCTTATTACCCATAAACACATTGAAACTTCAGTGTATAAAAATGCTGTTGTGTTTGGCCTGTTTGTGTGCGTCTCTCAAAGCTTCTCATCAGAACCTCCGTCTCTCATGTCATGGTGTTGTGGGTCAGTAAATGAAGAAGTAGAATCATTCTGCCCAGGTGTCCCACCCAGTATTAGAGAAGCCCTGTTTCTCATGCCATTCTCTCATCTGGCACAGGATTATGGGATGGCCTTCGCTCCTGAGAGCAGAGGAGTGTCTGTACTGGAGATGTCGAGCCAGCACCCAGCCCAACGCCTACAGAACGAACCGTCCAGACGAATGCAAACGCCCGATTCACACCAGTTGTCTTGTGTGCGTGTGCGTGCGTGTGTCAGCTGTGGGGTGACTGCAGTGCATTGGACGTTTGTAGTTGGTTTCTCCATACATAGAATCTGTTGTGCTTCAGTAAAGGTTTGTAGAAGAGATATACCGCTAGCGTTGTTAATGCAATGTGGAGAGACCTCTCTCGAAAGGGAACTGTTGTGCTGTGTGCTTATCCTCCGCTAATAATCGATACACAATGATTTCCAACAGCTGAAAGACTGTGATAACATTTCTCTTCTGACCCATCATATCTCCTGTGCTCTCTTGAGATCCAAAATATTACAGAATCCAATGTAAAAAATGGCCTGAGAAAACAAAAGCGATTATTTACTTTAACCCTATCAGTAAAGATGTTGACTATGGAAACACATGAGCCTCTTTATATAAATAAAGAGAGGCGACATGATGAAGAACTAGACAAACTTTTCCTGAGTTCATGCCAAGAACGAGCTTTACTTCATTCCATGACTTAATATGAATTAACAGCTAATCCTCACACACACACACACCGACACACACACACCAGGCTCAGGTTTTCCCCCTTCAAAAGCAACACTTGTGTCTACACCCTCCTCTGTAAAAAGATTCTGACTCTGTGTGTGTGTGTGTGTGTTCATCACTAGGGCTGTGACGGCAGCTATGGCAGCAGTCTGCTTTCTGATTGGCTAAGAGTGTAAGGCATGGGGGAGACTGACTCATCATAAGTGGGCTGAACAAATGCTGACGCAGAGGGAGAGAGAGAGAGAGAGAGAGAGAGAGAGAGAGAGAGAGAGAGAGAGAGAGAGAGAGAGAGAGAGAGAGAGAGAGAGAGAGAGAGAGAGAGAGAGGTGCACACAGACAGCTTGAGCGCTTGTTTTATCGGATATCACAGCTGACATTAAGATCTTTCCTAAAATATAACTCGCTGTGAGCTCTGGATGACACACGGCACACACTGCCTTCATCTGTGTCATTTCAAACAAGACAAATATTTTTATCTTCATACTTTTCTTTTGTTTGTGAGCTGTATTTCATTCACAGGTGAATCGTTCTGTTCACACAACAACTGATGATTTCTGTGTAACTCTAGAAAGACTTCTCATCATTAACATAAACCTATTTCATATATTGAATTATGAATATGTTTTATTGTATGTTTTTGATGGTGGAGTGCATGAGACTAACCTCACCCACATTTCAAACACAAAAGAAGGTATTTTGAAGAATGTTGGTTAGTGAAAACCGTTTTTTCCCATTGACTTGCATTTGTTTTGTGTTTATACTAGAAGGCAATGGGGACCAACAGCGTTTGATTATCAACATTCTTCAAAATATCTTCTTTTGTGTTCTGCAGAAGAAATAAACTCATACAGGTTTGACATGACATGAGGGGTTAATAAATGATGACACCATTTTCATTTTTGGGTGAACTACTCAAGTCATTGATAAACTGACCCAGAATGACATTCAGTTGTGTAATGTAAATAAATACTCTTTGGGATGACTGTATATGAAGCAGAAGTGACGGTGAGTGTGGTGCATGTTGAAGTTGATGCTGTTCGTCTGAATGAATTAGTGACTGAAACTTCACATTCAAAAGAGTTTTCATGGGAAAATCCAACATGGCCGCGGCCCCCTGGCATATGGGCTGGCATCTGCAGGTGTGCGTCACTCTGTTGCCACGGCAACACCATCGGAAGCCGCCTCCACGCATGCTTTAATGCTTTTGCTCTTCATGACTTCATTAAATGTCACACTTACAGATAAAACGTCTATTGTGCTTCAGACCTTTAATGGATGAAATGGATTTAAATTCTCAGTTTTTAGTAGTTTTAGGAGGTAGTTACACAATGACAATCATGTTATCAGATATCATAATTGCCTTTAATTTGTTCACTGGATCATTTTTATGTACTTATTTTATGTAAAATAAAACGACTAATAAAGAAAATGATTGTGTAGTATTTTCTGTAAAGCTGGGAAAAGTGTAATTGAACGTCGCATCGATATATTTTTACTATGAGCATGAAGTCTGAACTGGCTTGCAGTTTTTTCTGTCCCACTCAGATCCAGAGACGTCTATGCTGAATAAATGCTCTTAAAATGCCGTTGGCCAGCTGTGACATTTACAGCGAGGTAACGTTGCATAAATAAACAGCCATACCGTGTTTTACTCTACACAAACATGTCCACCTGTGACGTTTTAGCAAACCGAGTGCTTTGGCCACAGGTAACTGCAGGTGGATTTAGACAGAAGACGACGTCACGCTGCTGCATCTCAAGGTGACCCATCATTAGACACCCGCGCTCACGGGGATCAAACTGGCACAGGTTCACCCTAAAGGCTTCATTATTTGCATTAACCTTTAGTTTAATTTGGGTGATTTCATGAGCGGCCCTGCAGGAATGAATTAACACACACAAACACAGGGACATGTGACGCTAGTGACTTACTAGACTAAAATACTAACAGTTAAATGAGTCTTTTAATTTTTTTAATTTACAAATGTTATAAAGAGGCCTGAAATAAACATAAAAATGAACATGTTGATAAAGTGGGAAAGGGTTTAAGCGTGTGCACTGTCACTTATTGTGTATTGTTGAACATCACAGACTCTTGTCGATGTGAGCAAATGTTGCCATGAGGCACAAAACAAAAGTCCAGCATGTGTTTAATGAAGCACAGTTCACATGCATTTAGATCTGGGATGCTCTCACTGACATTAATGTCCTTGTCTCTCTTCTTCTGCATGAGAACATCTTCACATTAAGTCTAACATTTTTACAAATTTAAAAATTAAAATGTTATACCATTTTTACAAATGAGTACATTACCAAAAGGTATTTGTCTACTAAATATGTTTAGTGGATCCCCCTCACATACAGTTACAGTGCCTAATAATTACTAATATTGGCATCCTTGGTAAATATGAGCAAAGAAGGCTGTAAGAATAAATCTGGATTTTTTGTCTTATTTTGATCTTTTATTAAGAAAATCTACAAAATTCCAACATGAAGGAAAACAAGTTGAAGTAGGGGGAATATCTCATACATTTATTGTCACCCTTGTATTTACTACTATCTGAAACGTCAATTTTTCGAATCTTTTCTTTTCAGTCTGATGAGGTTTGAGAATACATTGAGAGTCATCCAAGTCCATTCCTCCATAAAGAATTTCTCCAGATCCTTCAAATGTTGGTCCTCCCTCTTCTTCAGTTCATCCCACTCATTTTCTATAGTGTTCAGATCAGGAACTGGGATGGCAATGGCAGGATCTTGATTTTGTGTTCAGTGACCCATTTATTGTTGATGTTTTGTTTGTTTTGAACCAATGTGCTGATAGAAAATCTAACCATGACCCATTATAAGATTTCTAGAAGAGCAAGTCAGGTTTAGATTTTTTATCTGTTGGTATTTGATATAATCTATGATGCCATGTATCTAAACAAAGATTTAAAAGGTTCTTCGATTCCCTAGAGCAAAGAAGGCTGAGTTAAAATCAGCTCAAAAATTGAGAAACATATCTGCACACTAACCACAGGGCTATCGGCACCAACCTCCAGTTTGCTTTTAATGGAAGTGTTGTATTTCTTTCTCAGTTCATTATGTTGAAGTAAATACACGGCATCTCTCTCTCTCTCTTCGAGCTGATGGCAGACTGTGAGTTTGTGTGTCATGTGTCCTGAGGCAGATGGTTGAGGGAGAATCTCATCGCAGGACAGCAGGTCAAATGCAAGAATCCAATCCAAGTGAACATGTGTGTTTATTTGTCATATCCAAATGTCATATTCAAGCGCTAGAGGTTTATTAACCACAGAGTCTGGTGCTTAACAGCGTCTTCTAGAAAATATGAGCAGCACACATGCATCACTGACCAACCTGCTGCCTTCATGTCTCATGCAAAGACATTCTTGAAGAGTTTTTCCTTCTTGTCTACTGTTTTAGAAACTTTCCCTGGTGATTCACAAGCAGCCTGATCTGTGAATTCTGTATAATTCTTCTTCATACATGTTTGATAAGTTGTTTCAATAAGCATTTATAAAATTGTCATATTATCAGTGTTTGCTTTTTAGCAGAATGGTAAAAATGTTTTTTTTTTTATTATGCAGAGAAAATAAACATTAAGCATTAATTCCTGTTTGAGTTTGTAAACAAAAACAATATGTTGTTTTGAGTAGCTACTTTGATTTTCTAAACAATTACATATTATAGACATGCAGGATATATAAAGAAATAAAGGAAACGTATGGTAAAAGATGAACAGGAGCTTGTCCTCATGAATTGATATTATTTAAATAAATCAATTGATCCAGCCTGTCATGTTTTTATAGTTGTCTTGTCTTCTACATTCCTGTCATCTGGAGGAGAAAAGCTATTTAAATTGAGCTTGAGCATATAAATGAATATCATATAAAGATGTCACTTAAAAATTATATCTTTTTTTATTTCTCTCTTACAACGATGAATACGGTGAATAGGAATGGTTTTAAAACAGAATTTAAATACAGAGATATTTCATGTGCACCAGGTCCAGCAGTAATAAAACATGAGGCTGATCACAGATACAGAACATATGAGCACAGAAATGACCTTTCACCTCCTCCATAATTAAAGAGACGGACAATATCATTCACACATGTCATCCTTTCACCCTCCATCTCCCTGGTAACACTGTCATGAGACAGAACATGGCCCTCTGTTAGTTGTTGAGTTGAAGAAAGCTCAATGCGACTGTTTTACATTCATGCATTTGGCAAATGCTTTTATCTACAGCTTTATACTATACATGTGTTTCTGAATACTGTATGTGCAATCCCTGGGATCAAACCCATGACCTTGGTGTTGCTAGCGTCCCGAATCCCGATCTCACCACTGAGCTAAAGGATAGCTTTTATTTCACTAGTTAAAAGTACTTTCACTTTACTGATTTAATAGCTGTAATTGTTTTTTATCATGTCGTTTATCATGAGAACTTAAGAGTAAACATATTAGCACTAGCATGCTAGCATTCACAAACATCATTTGATTTGGGAAGAAAAGCTTGTGTAGGTTTTAATGTCAAGGTGTGTAAAGTGACTCTTATATGTTAGATTATGTTTCTTTGTCCTGAACAAAGTTTTAAACTGACGTGATGCGTTTTGATCCTAGGCCTACATCACACGCGCTCAAGGAGAAAAGCGTGCTGTGTCCCAAATCGCATACTATCCATCCTAAATAGTATTCGAAAATAGAATTAGTATGTCCCAAATCATAGTGTGTTGAAAATAGTATTCCAAAGATTTACGGATGGTCTACTACTTCCGGTAGGAAGTGCAGAACGATGCACACTCTCCAGTGAAACAAGTCATCTCCACATTTATAAAAGACACGAAGGTTACTTGTGCATTTTGTAACTTGGAGATAGAAACCATAAAACATTTATTTTATGAATGTGTATTTTCCCGATTTTTTTGGAGTGATATATAAATATTGAGTATCTGATATTCAAACAAACAAAATTCAAAATCAGCTTATCTAGTAAAGATATATTTAGAGGAAAACATTTTAGTTAACCTACTGGTCATGTATGGTAAATTTCACATAAACAAACAATAATGTGCAAATAATAAACCCAACATTATATTATTTAAAATTGAATTAAGACATTATTTTGAGTCTCTTAAAGTAATAAGAAATCAAAAAGGATTGTGTAAAATTCTTGAAATGTATTCCTTTATTAATATTTTGTAAGATATCCCCTTTGTTGTTGTTATTGTTTCTCTTTATTGGATGTTTTCTGATATTCTAAATGTAATATAGAAAATATTGTGATGTGTAATGTTCTTGAATAAAAGCATTTAAGTAAAAAAGAACGATGCACTTTCTAACGGCTAATATTACCCACAACTCACCGCGAGTAGGCAGAGTTTAGTGGCACTCCACCGCATTAAACAAATTCAATAACTAATGCATCACTAAATTAATAAATATAACTATAGAGTTAACAATACATATGAAACAATGAATGAATAAATACTTAAATGCAAAGAAGAAATTTATTTTGATGTGTGTGACAGTTATTGGCCACAATGCTGTCTAGGCAACAACGGCCACTTCCGTTTTCTGTTAGTATGTCCCAGTGTGTGCGTATTCTTTTGCTACACACTAAAATGTATAAACTTTTCTATAACAAAAACACTACATACTTTTAGTGCATAGTATAAGTAAGCGAATTGGGACGCAGCAACAGACTTCTCGTGCTGCAGGGGAAACGGAAGGAACGGGAAGGAACAGGAACTCCTTTGCTCCTGAAATCACAGGTGAGCTGCAGGTGTGACAGAGAACGCGAACACAATACTGAACAGTATCAGTATTTTTTTTAAATAAATGATGCCAGTAGCCTATTAAACGCTAAAGATTGATTTGTTTAAAGATTCAAGAAGCTGACGTGATGTAAGAGAACTTTACCCGCTCAAACAACAAGCAACTGATCTCCATAAAAAAGCGACGATTAGCAGTCAAACACCATCTTTTACTTGTCAGCGTTCTACGAATGTGTTACATGTGTGTTGCGTACAGCCGAAGTATTAGTGTCCTTCTGACATGCAGACATAAGATAGCAGGTGTAAAAATATATTTAGCATGATCAACATCAGACTAGAGAAATGTTGTTGAATTGACATCGAGACAAAAATAAACACAACACAGGTGTCACACTTTTAGTTTTATTCAGAAGCGAGGAGGAATAGTTCTGTGAACATGGACTCATATCATGTCTGATTCTTATATATACTAGGGGATTCTAATAGGTGTTTTACAACAGAAAACATTTCTGCCTGTGCCTGGTGTTAGTTTTTTTAATGCCATGTGTTTACTGCTGTCTGACTGAAGTACAGTTGTGGAGAGTCAGACTTGTAACCAGAAGGTCACCGGTTCGATTCTCAGTACTGACTGACGTGGCCTTGAGCAAGGCACCTTACCCCTGTTTGCTCCCCGGGTGCTGCAGTGATAGATGCCCACTGCTCCGTGTGTGTGTGTGTGTGTGTGTGTGTGTGTGTGTTCAGGTGTGGCCGTCACAGGCTGAGGTTGTGTGGCATGACTCAGATTCACCGTGACATCTTCTGTCTGCACTTGTCTGTTGTCTTTAGCTTAGACATGCGACCGCGGCACAATGGCCCTAATGCAGTAAGACACAATCCTGAATCACAAACATATTTCATTTGTTCTTGTATGTTTATCAGCGCAGAACTCCACAGAAGTGGAAATGGCACAGCATCCGAAGAAAACAACTGAACACAAACACATTTAGTAATCATCTAATGCACGCACATGATTTATTATCTCCGTGGGGACAGTCCATAGGCGTAATGATATTTATACCATACAAACTGTATTCCCTACCCCTAAACATAAAGATCATAGAAAACTTGTAGCATTTTTTATAGATTTTCAAAAATGAATTTTCTTTACGATTTATAAGCTTTTTTGCCATGTGTGAACCTCAATTTTGGTCCTAATGAGCTGGGATATAAAACAAGGCCGCACGCACGCACACGCACACGCACACGCACACGCACACGCACACGCACACCCACCCCTGGCATGATTTTGAAACAGACTTTATTTTGGTTACTTGGATTTTGTTTTTCTTTGAAATAATTCTGTATTTAGAACTGGACAGCAGATCTTTTTTCAATTTTTTTTTAGAAGCAAGACCAACATCAGTTGTGATGAAGGCCATGATATGAAATGCCACTGATGAATAATTATTAAGTAATTAATTAATTTGTCGAGGGAGGTAAAAATGACAGTTTTCTGCTGAAATTTGGAGTCATATTAGAGGGGGTAAAAATGACACGAGAAATATGCCAGCATGATCATTTTATTTGAAATGCATATAAATAACACGCAGGTGCAAAATCGTAAAATAAATACGCCAAATTGCAATTTTATGTGTATATCTACGCCAGTCTTCGCATGGAAATGATATGCCCTCGGCGGAGAGCTGTGATTTTGAAATGATCTGTATTCTCTGGTTAGAGATACCTCGATGTACTTTTAGATTCTTGTACTTAACCAACCTTTCTTTTGGGATCCACATATTTAAAGCCCTATAAGGTTCAGTCCTAGAGATATGAGGATCTAAATATGACTTCATGAGAAAAAGGGACACATTTTCAGTCATCAAAAACTAAATGTGGGTCATTTTTCAAAAATCTTCATTTCTTGTAATGAGGACTGTCTGACATTTACATTTATTCATCTGGCAGACGCTTTTATCCAAAGCGACTTACAATTGAGGAAAACAGCAAGCGATTCGTCTAAGCTAGCAATTCACGAGAATTGCTAGTAATACAAAGTTTCAGATACAACGTCAAGATAGTATAAGCAAGTATATAGAGAAAAGGAAAAGAGAGGTAGAAAGTTTAAATTTTTATATATGTATATATATTATGAGACAGTTAAAGGTCCAAAGTGTAGCATCTAGTGGTGAGCCAGCTCACCTCCCACCTCACCCTCCTGTTCTAAGCGCTACGGAGTCTGTGAGAGGATTAAGATGTCGTCACATTTTCGCTTCTTTCCCAAAAGAGAAAACATATTTATGAAATGTGCTCTGTAGAGCCGTTTGTCCGTTTAGCGATACTGTAGTCACAACATGGAGAATTCTATGTAAGGGTGTATGTAGATAAAAATAGCTTGTTCTAAGGTAAGAAAAACATAACGCTTCATTGTGTAAGGTCATTATACACCTCTGAACACATAGTTATGAATATTAGGCTATATTGCATTTCTGTTAATAGAGACTTCAAAAACTTACACACAGTACCTTGAAGTGCTCACGGAAGAGTGAGAAGGTCAAATAATGTTAAAACTAGAAATGTATCTTTTATCAAAACAACTGCAATGAACATGACAATTTCAGTGTTTTTGGTACTATATCTCTTACAATGATATACACATTGGGCCCTACGGTACACCTGGCGCAATGCAGCGCAAGTGTTTTTGTTTGTTTCAGTCTGATGCAGTTCTCATTTTCCCGTCCTGCGCTGCGTTGTTTAAATAGCAAATGCATTTAAGCCCATTTGTACGGCCAATGGCGTGCTGGTCTAAAGAGAGGTGTGTTCAGGCGCGTTTGTTGGCGCATTGCTATTTTGAGGAACTGAAAATAGACTTTGTCATAGACCAACTCAAACCTGGTCTAAAGTCAATGCCGCAAATTTTTTTTTTTATTTAAAGAGCGCGTTAGTAGAAAATGCGCCTCTCTGGGTCCACAACGAAGCACAGCAGCACACAAACAAGCCAAATATTAAAAACAAAGGCTTAAAATGTAAAATATTTTTATAATGTAGCCTATATAAACAGGATCATACCAGGACACAGGACATGTCCGATTTTAATCTTTATGTCGTTTCCTCACTAGAAAAGCGTTCAGTCTTTGCTCTTGCCAACTCCGCCGTGTAAATAGCAAATACATCATGGCGCTAGGGCTGTGCCGATATATCGTGTAGCCTAATTCTTTATGCTCAGTTTCTCAATGGATTACGGTTTAATGGCGCCATATCCGAAAGCCAGTGGGCTCTCGCACAGAAACTCCTACTATGGGACATAGAAGAAGACATACAGTTTCCACTTCTGACATGTATGCATATTTTCATGAGTTTTCAAGCATGTTTAGGCTCTTAAAAATGTGATTTATTTTGAAGATTATAACAAACAGAGCAATTCCTCACAACATCTGTACTTGGGCCATAATTAACAACATCCCTTTATCTCAATTTCCCTATAATTCAGAGAGATATAGAATCGTATTAATAAACTATCAAGAGCAAGTGAATGTGTGTAACATTGTCTCCGTGCCAAAAACACACTGACATGGTCATGTTCAATGCAGTTGTTTTGTTAGAGGAAAATAATATTTATTTATATTTATTTGAACATAATTTGTTCTTCAGACAGTCCTCGTTAAAACACATGGAGTACCAGATTTTGAAAATGAAAATGTGTACATTTTTCTCATGAAGCCATATTTAGATCCTCATATCTCTAGGACTGAACCTTAAACGGTTTTAAATATGTAGTTCCCAAAAGAAAGTTTGGTCAAGTACAAGAATCTAAAAGGACATTGAGGTATCTCGAATGGTTCTGGAGTTACATGCTTGCAAAAAGAAACACAAAAAATGTCCTTCATTTTTGAACTGTCACCATTGCATGAAATGTATCAAGCAGTCATTTCAGTCGTGTATTAATGAAGGTTTCAAACCGTACAGCTGCTAGTCTCTCCCAGACCTCGCCTCCCCCCTCATCTTCACTTCATCTGACAGTGATTGACAGCTTGCGTAATGCCGGCAGCCGTCTCACCTTCAGCCTAAATGCAGCATGACGTCTGGTGGCAAAAGAATTGGCATGTTACTAACACCTCGCGGTGACAAGCTAGTTATCTTCGCTGCCGCGGGCAAAACACAGATATCTGCTGTCTGCTCATGACACACACACACACACACACACACACACACACACACACACACACACACACACACACACACAGGACTTCATACAGGTGAAACACAACATGCTGCTGATTTCATTTTTATATTGATTTGTTATCTGAGGTCTGTTTGAGGATATTCAGTTGACTAACATGAAGCATGAGAATGTAATATTAAGGGTTCTCACAGGGTTATGGCCACTGATCTATATAATGACTGGATAGCTCATGACGTCATTACACATAACTATTAAATGAATAGGGAGTTGTCACATATTTATGATCAAATGGACCTTACCGGTCACCGCTTTTATATTTATAGTATTCCAGTACATTTTTACAATGCAAATGTTTTAAGCATGTAAAGAGTTATTATTTAAAGTCAAGAATTTTTCCATCTTATTGGATATTGAGTGAGTACATTAATCTTCATTTCAGTAGCTTACATTATCACGGACAAGACACCTCAACATATGAAATATGTGCCTATTTTGAAATCTAAATACAGACTGTATATGTTCTTAAAGTCACAAAGCTATATTTCTACACGTTTAGACGTGCCATTACAACGGTATGCATCACTCACTTTAATAATTTCTATACATCGCTATTCTACCTAAAACAAACATAAACACTTGAAAAAACATCAGAAGTAACAAGTAATTAAACATATATGTAACTAATAACTAATCGTGCACCCGCTACGCTGCAAAATAGGATATTTTAGATCGTCATTTTGACTGTAAGTCAATGACGCCGTCTTGTCCGTTGGGAATACCAATTTGACGGCGCGATCACTTCCGGTGGCTTCACATCCTGCCGTTGGCTTAGCGTTCTATGAGCAATCCAGTCATTATATAGATCAGTGGTTATGGCTGTTTGTCTATGCACATACTCAATACATATTGTACACCCAAAAGCATTTAGGTGGTAAAATAATCTCAGTTTCTCTGTATCATGATTGATTGTATGATGATAAACTGTGTTTATAATCTCGCCTCTTTATAATGTTTGTTCATTGTACTGTTTAGCAGAGGTATAATAAGTCAAAATGTTAAAAATCTGTTATCAGTTATTATTTCTGTTGTTATTTCAGTTAAATGTCACCAAATGTTGTGGTGGAGTGGCTCAGACTGAGTGTTTATTGAGAAATGTGTGTAGCTCACCTCATTCTCAGGTCACATTCATAACATTTGGTTTATTTCACAATGATTTGGTGAAATTATTTTCTGTTTGTATGCAGCGTTTACATCAGTGATTCTGTTTGTGAGAAACAATGCTTCTCTGTCTTTACGCTGGCGAGCAGATGTTGTCTTGTTTGTTAAAACACTATGGCAACATCACAACAAATATTCAGATGGAAGCGTATGATATCATCACCTTTAACTGTTACACATGTCAAGTGCTGTCTCGCCCTGAGCTAAC